>JAGFMF010011655.1:2186077-2377964 GCA_019455555.1 Galemys pyrenaicus | reverse complement strand
TATATTCTTTGTTCTTTCTTTATTGTACCCTAGTTGTATTAAAGTTCCTTTCCATTAAAGGTTTTGTATGTTTGTCTTAATGTGGCGGATGGCAGAACCTATTCAGAGAGGGCAGGCTTGGGGGTTCTGGGTGCTCCTTTCCCTGCCCTGTAACAAATCTAGCTACTTAATAACTACCTACATAATCAGTGAAATTTTTTTTCTTTGCCAATTGGAATTTCAATCAAGGGGATCATATCCAATTTTCAAGATCATCCCATGAAGTACAAGTTTTTTGTCAATAATTTTGCATGTGTTAACAAAAATGACTTAATTTTGACTGGTATCCTCATGTGGGTAGTACCAGGACACCACATTAACTTCTCCCTGACCTCCTACAGAGCCAACCACCAGGAAGCTGGAGATAACTTATTCACTTGCACAATAAAAAAAGAAATAAAAATTCAGAAAAAATGCATTGCCAAGTATCAGGAAATGCCTCAAATAAGGATTCATATCTAATTCATTTGATTTTAGGGAGAATTGCTATAATAATGTTGCTAACCATCTAAATGACACTATTTACTTTCTCTAGTTTTGCTAATCCTTACATTTATTATTATTTTTCTAGCAGAGCAATGCCAAGTATGGACCAAGTAAAGAAATTATTTTTAAGTAGATGTTTATTTCTAAGAATTTATAATTAGATATCAGTTTTATTTCTTAAAGTCAAACAGTTAAGTGATAAATAGTAACAACTCTCCCTTAGCTTATCAAATATAGAGAGACCGATTCACTATCTACACATGGTTATTTGCTTTCTCTATTTTATGAGTATTGCCACTCTCTTTAAAATTGAGTCTATAAATAATATAAGTGGAAATCTATCAGATGTTGCTTGTTTACTTGTATAATACTAATAATTCAAGATTTATATCTTGTATTTAACCTAGAGAATATGATTATGTCATAGACCCACTGAATATAATTTTTCAATTCTATAGATTTAGCTAAAAAATTAAATTATGGAGGTTGGATAGATTTACTGGTTGAAATAAAATGCCACAGTGGAAATGTGAAAGTGGTTTTGAGAATGATAAACATAATCCCCAATCCTAGCAAAGTCAATTACCAACTGTATAACATGAGTCCGTTTCCTTAACCTTCAAGAGACCCCAGTTGCCTTATCTCTAAAATGGGGTATCAATCATATCTACCTCATGGAATAGAGCTAAATATCAAACTTGACAATATTTTAATAGAATATTGAGTGGGATTTTTCACATGTTCTGGAATTGACTATCCCTGCCCCAAAGCTCAGCTAAATAAAGCATTCGAAAGTCTACTTTTTAAACAAATCCACTAATGCTAAAAGGCAGAATAGGCTCTACCACCACCAGCAGTCATCCAATTCCAACTTCTCTCACTACATAAGAACAGACCAGAGATGAGTATTTTGTCATATTTTGCACTGTGATGAGTACAGTATTTGAGGTGAGCAGGCTTTTTCTACCCCTTTCTCTAGAGGAGAAAAATGGGATGACCTCACACTCCACCAAGTCATGCTGGGGAGAACTACAGAGAAATCACTTACAGAAATTGGGTTTTACACAATAAGTTTGAATATATAAATTCAGTTGAGTAATGTCTTCCGAGTTTTTGCCCACTCTTGAAACAGAGTAGTTGATGGTAGAAAATTTAGGAGCTAAAGCCACCTGTGTTTCAAATCCTGCTCCAACCCTGTTCCAACAACACCCACCCCTTGGGTTTTGGTCGATCTCTCTTTGGCCTTGTTTTTCTCATCTTAAAAACAGAATTAACTCATTTGATTTGGTGGAGCTTTACTAAAAATAACAAGAAATGTCTACTAAATTGCTTTGTTCATGAGCAAAAATTTACTCTTTATTGAGCCCAAAATGCTGTAGTTCTCAGATATTTTCACCACTTTTCTCATTTAATAATTCCTTTTGTTCATTAGTCACTAGCAACTTTGTCTTTCAATTCTTAAGCCTTGGACACAGGCTATTTGAGTCACACAACAGACATGTAACTCAGCTAAAACATTTTCAGTAGTTGTAATGTGCTAACTTCATTTTACAAACACTTCTTAAATATATTCTCACTTAATCATCACTATTATCCAATGTAGAAGAAAAAAATAACAGAGGCTGTTAGCATACAAATATTTAGCTCCTCTTCTTTCTAACTAATTGTCTATCCAGCTAGCCCATACTTTCCAGACTCTCTTTCAGATACATATGGACGTGTGGTCCAGGGGACTCTGAGCAGAAGTGATATGGCAATTTCAGACTTGGGATGAGGACAAAGAGTTTTCCTCCTCCACAATATCTTACTTTGATTATCACAGGAACTCAAACATGGCAATTAGCCCACTTCAACCACATATATGACAAAATCACACTAGGGACTGACAGAAGTCCCTCTTGATGTCTCTTAAGGACTACATAGAGATAGTTGCCTATCTGCCTTATGTAATTCACCTAAGAAGTGAGTAATGAACTTTATCTTTAACCCACTGTATTTTGGTAGTTGGTATTCTTTTTAATTATGGTAACTTAGGTTTCTCTTAATGCTAAAAAACAATTCATCTGATTAAATATAATCTAATTGACTATCAAACAATTCATGAATTAGGCAGCATCTCTAGCAGGTATAAACACATTGCAAAGAGTCATACAAAAAGGAAGGTTTGGGTACTTAGAAAAAGGATATAACAATAAAAGAGAGATTAGTTAGGCAAAACCACCTTCCCTTTGAGGATGGAGTATTGTCCTGTAGATTACTAGGTTAGTCACCAGAATAATTCCAGACTGATTGATTTAAAACTGATTGGTTTAAAATTCATCTTTTGAGAGAGACTGAAAGTGCAATTAGGTTATGTATTAAGTTTTGGTGAAGTTTAACATAAATGACTCCATTCTAGCATCCTGTTTTTTTCTTTTTTCCTTTTTAAACTAATAATACAAATAATATTAGTCTCATTTTACAGATATAGATACTGAAACTCAATAGGCATATGAATCGTTTGTTACAAATATAGTCATTGGTGAAGATTTTTTAAATTGTATTATTTTTTAGTAAGATAATGTTGATTTACAACACTGTACATGACTTAGGGTATAGTTTTACACTTCTATGTATGTTACCACAAAATCCCTACCACCAAGTACCCACAGTCCTTCACCATAGCCCACTGTGCCTCCTTTCCATTTTATCCTATATTCCACCTCCCTCTTTAGTTGTCTGAATTTTACTGTCAGACTTCTAGGGTTTGATTTTTTTTAGTTTTGCCTTTTCTTTTGTTTTACTTCTTTATATTCCACATATGAGAAGTCCAAGTATTTGACTTTCTCCTCTAACTTATATTGCTTAGCATAATTCCCTGCAGTTCCATTCATGTTGTCCCAAGTGGCAGGATTTCATCTTTCTTTATAGCTGAATAGTATTCCATTATGTACATATAGCACACCTTCTTAATCCAATCACCTGTCCTTGAGCACTTAAGTTGTTTCTGTATTGGTTACTATAAATAGTGCTGCAATGAATAACGGAGTGTATAAATCCCTGTGAATTAGCGTTGTGCTTTTGTTTTCATTTTTGTTTGAGTTTTTTTGCATACTTTGGGTAGATATCTAGGAATACAAATCTGAATCTACATAGTAGATCTTTTGTTTGTTTTTCAGAATTTTAATTTATTTTTATTTCTGGTAATATTGGACACCCAATAAGGTTATGGTAGATGTATTTTATAGTTCACATCATTGTTCATTTTTTGTACAATATTTGCTTTCTTTTCTCATTTGTAGTTCCCATAGAACTTCTACCACCAGTACACCCATGTATCATCATATGGTAGATGTATTTTTAATATTTTGAAAAACCTCCATGGAGTTTTTCATGGAGCCCGGCCCAGTCTACATTACCACCAACAGTGTACAAAGGTTCCTTTTCTCTCCATACTCTCACAATTCTTCTTGTTTCCAGTATTTTTTGTATGGTCTGTTCTCACAAGTATGAGATGTTTTTCATTGTGGTTTTGATTTTCATTTTCCTAGTAAGTGATTGTGAGCATTTTACATGTGCATATTGGCTGCTTGCATTTCTTCCTTGGAGAAATCTTGCTAGCTCTTCTGCCTATTTTTTGATCCAGGTCTTTGTTTTCTTTTTGTTGAGTTATATGAGTTCTTTGTAGGTTTTGGATATTAGCCCCATGTGATATACAAATAACTTCTTTCACTTGGCAGGTTGTTTTGTGGGTGTTCTGTTTTTTGGTTTT
This sequence comes from Galemys pyrenaicus, assembly GCA_019455555.1. Lineage (NCBI taxonomy): Eukaryota > Metazoa > Chordata > Mammalia > Eulipotyphla > Talpidae > Galemys > Galemys pyrenaicus. Next base: position 2,373,688 of record JAGFMF010011655.1, on the reverse strand, counting down.
GTTTTTTGGTTTTTTTTGGTTGTTGTTTTTGTTTTTTTTTTTTTTTTTTTTTTTTTTTTGTTTTTTTTTGTTTTTTGTTTTTTTTTTTTTTTTTTTTTTTTTTTTTTTTTTCATTTTAATGACACTTTTTTTTTTTGCTCTGCAAAAGTTCTTAGTTTAATATAGTACTGTTTATTTATTTTTGTTTTTGCTTCCCTTGATGTTAGAGTCAAGTCCCCAAAGATTTTCCTGAAGCCAATGTCAATGAGTGTTTTGCCAATGTTTTCTTTGATATAGTTTGTGGTTTATGGTATTAAATCCAACTTTATTTTTAGATATGTGGAAAAAGTAAGAGGAAATCTCCAAGTTTGGCATTTAATGTAAAAATTTAAAGCAGAATATATCATTATAATATAAAAATTAATATTTATTCAGTGCTACTACTATGAAGTAAGAACAGAGCCAGACATGAGCTAAAGAGGTGAAGATAAATTTTCTTCATGTACTCTTGGAATAGAGGATAGAGCTGAATACATTCCAGATGAAATAGGGACAAATAGATATTTATAGCTAAAGACAGGAGTGGGTGTCAGTGTATGGAAAATTATTAAAAGAAAACATTAGGGGGGCATGGGATTCTGTATAATCATTCTGCATAAGATTCTCACTGAAGGCAGAATGAGATGATATTATATCACTAAAGGTGGGGGCAAGAAACTTGATTTGACATGATAGTAATCAGATAGAAGTTGAAGAGGCTAATCAGTTATAAAGGACAGGAGAATTTTTTTTTTTTTTAAGTAAACTGACCTAGAAAGATTATTCCTAAAACTATACAAAATGGAGCCAGGATAGAGCTCAAGAGTGAGACCTACTCAGAATGAGGATTCAGGGGAGCCTGACTTAAGTTTGTTTAAGGAAACTTTAACAAAGTTTTACTCCTATATTATTAATATACCCATTTTATGGTGAGGAATGTATGGTTCAGAGAGGTTATATACAATGCTACAATGACAAGAGACTGAAAAGAATTTGCAATCAAAGTCATTGATTCCAAATACTGTAGTTTTTCTACCATGCAGTGGGTTCCCTCAAGGGACAACTAGACATCTGAGTGTGACTCTATGTGTGTGTGTTTCCGTGTTTATCATATTAATATGAATGTTTTAAGAAGACAACTATACTCAGATCTGAAGTTTACTCTCACTCATCTTTAGTCCACACTTTCAGTCTTAGGGCATTATCTTGGTAAAAGGATTGGTTTACATTATAAGTTGGATAAAAGAGAGCTCTATTCTTATATAGCCAAATGTCTTTAATAAGCATATGTTCTGAGAAATGTGTCCTTTGGTGATTTTAGCATTGTGTGACTATCGAGTGTAGTACACAATCCTAGATAGTACAGACTACTATACACCTGGACTAGATGGTATGTCCTATTGGATAAATGTTGCATAGTCATTCCATTATTTATTATTATTATTATTATTTTTTTAAAGAGTTATTTATTTATCACACAAGAGCTGGGGAACAGGCCAGAGTTGTAAGAGGTGAGAGGATTCACCAGAGACAGAGAGGGGAGCAGAACAGGCAGACTGACTGAAATACACTGCTGAGGAGAGCAGTGGGTGAGGCAGAAGAGGTCTGCTGCACCATGTGGATCCCCTCCCTGGCCGGGGATCAAACACATGCTACTGTGCAGTGGATGCTTCACAGTTAGGCACTCAACCTGCTGCACCAGCAGGCAGGCCCCAGTCCTTCCATTATTGACCAAAATGTTGTCAACCAATGCATCCCTATAATTGTATATTTCATTTGTGAAGATATATATGTTAAGCCTTGTGTCTATTTGTACAATAAAATAATTAGCATATTGAGAGTAAGCAATAAAAAATCATTTTGCCACTTCGTGAATAGCCAAAATATATAGATTATATAGAGGGAATAGAAGAAATAAAACAAACACCAAAAGACAGAGTTTTAGACAAATACAGGGAACAATATGAGTTATGACTATTACATAAATATGTATTTTTTCCCCTAATTCAAGAAGCATCTATGGAGTCCCTGTCTTTGTCTCTGTGGGGAATAAAAAGCAAGCAATGCATGCATATGCCTGGATGAATTGCCTTTATATTAGAGTTCAATGAAAAACAATACAACTCAAACAACATCTGTAAGGGTAAAATAAGATCAGTGCAGCTCTTTTCAAGTACACGTTGTTTAAGACAACTTTGCAAGAACAAGTCTGAAATCACCCTTTCTGACTTTAAAACATGGTTCTGACATTTGTTCTTCAGACACCTGATTAGGTATTTAACCTTTCTCAATTTTTTAATTTGTAAAACAAACTTGTTCTGAGGATTTAATAAGATAATATCGATAAAGCACCTAGTACAGTGTCTGGTATATAGTGAACACTCACTAAATATTAGCTACTGTTGCTATCATTTATAGTACCACCTACTGTAATCTATAATGCTTCCTTATATATGATCTGTTTCTTCTAACTCAGCTTCAACAGAGATAAATCCTTAACAAAAAAAAATAATATATTTAGAATTTCTTTTCTTTTTCACATCACCCCCTTCCACATCCTTTTAAAGCACTCATATTTTCTTGTTAAAAATAAGCTTTTTCTTCCCTTAATATATTTCCCCCATAATCATTTTTTTTTGTTCTAGTCACAAATGGCATTAAAAGGAACTTTAGAATGAGAAAATTGAAAAATTTCCTGGGCCATGTAAACACTCTGATTAACTTTACACACTGATCAAATTTACACTCTGATTAAATTTTAAATGAACACAGGCTGCTCTTTAACAACCAGCACTGAAAAATAAAGTACGTTCTGCTGACATAGCAAAAAGAGGGAAGCAGTCAGACAACCTCCTAAATCTAGACCTCTAGCGCTATCAGTACACAAGAAATAGAGGAGCGAGGAAAACATCAAACAACACCATAGAAATGCAATGTGTAAAATCCAGAGAAAGGAACTCTAAGAGTAGAATCTACATGACTACATGTAACAAATAATTACAAAAAAGAAGAAAGAGATGGTTTAGTTGTGGATGGTGGGGAGAAAGGGTATAGATGGGGAGGAAAATGGTAAGCTAAAAGATACTTAAAACACATGTTACTCATTTGTAATATATTTCATAGTATATGGACTTTATTTGGAATCTGGTTAAAACAAATATGACATTAAAAAATGAGACAATTATAAGATAAATAGAAATTGAATAATACCAAGATATTAGATATTATAGTTTTACCAAATTTCTAAGTAATGAAAAATGGCAACATATTTATATATAATTATGTATATTTATATATATAAACTATAATATATATAAAACTAATTATAATAATTATTTCACTTTAAATATAGTGTGTGTATATATATATAATAGATATGAATAAGTTTATAGGATGGTATTTGCTTAAATTGTATGTAGCTATAGGACAAATAAGTGAAGGATAGATGAAATCAAATTGGCCGGGAGTTAAAAACAGTTGAAGTTTGGTGATTAGATATACAGAAGTCCATTATATGACTTTGCTTACCTTTTTGTGTATTCATGAAACTTTTCAAAGTAAAAAGATTTCTTAAAGAAACAATTTCTGATTGCTGAGTACAATGAGTACATCATACAATGATGTAAGAAAATAAAATAAATGAATAAAAAAAACAAGGAACTTCTGATTTTATAAAATGCAACATACATGTATACAAAATTATTTCAAATTTATGATTTTCTCTTTTTCTTCAATTATTGTTTTAAGACATGTGTGAAGGTGTTCTAAAATATTTTACACTGTTTTGTGGACTACATTTGTAATGTGTCATATTTGTCTGCTTTTATATCAATATTCTTGGGTGACAGTTATGGAATGGTAATAGGAAAGATATTTTTTCTATAGCTCCCAGAGAGTTATTGATACATATTTATCAATAGAAGCCATCTATGTACAATAGAGATAGGTATATACCAAAATTCATTTAGAATGTAACTTTTCTATTTGATTTTCTTCAACTGTAGGGACAGTATAGTTGTTGAAAATGTATTCCAAAACCAAAAATAAATTATATGTTAGCTATAAATAACCATTTATTTATTATTGAGGTAACACTGATGTACAACACAATATGTGATTCTAAGACATAGATTCAGAGTTCCTCAGGTGCCTGTTTTCCCAATACACTTACCACCAATAATTTTAAATTAATTTCAAGTAGTAAAATTTTTTTCAGTGCTAGAGGTGAGATTTAACACAACTAATGCCCAAATGTTTTCTTTAAAAAGTAGATATTGAATAGTTTAGGGAAAAAACCTGAAACTTTTCAGGAAAATGAAAAATTGAAGAACACTGTCTTTTTTTTTTAAGATTTATTTATTTATGCATACAAAAACTGGGATAGAGGTCAGAGGTGTGGGGGGTGAGAGGAGTCACCAGAAACATAGAGGGAACAGAACAGACAGATAGACTGAAATACACTGCTGAGGAGAGCAGCTGGCAAGGCAGGAGAGGTCGACTGCACCATGTGGGTCACCTCCCTGGCTGGGGATAGAACTCATGCTGCAGTGGCTGTGGATGCTTCCTAGTGCACTGCTTAACCCGATGCACCACCAGGGTGGACCCAAGGACACTGTCTCTTAGATTAGATGACAGCATCTTACACACTTGGCTGGTCTGCTGTGGTCTCTAAGGCTGATTCAGTGTGGTCCTGCCAAAGGGGCAGCCCTGGAATCAGGGTCATTTTTATCAGATAAAAAGTATTGTTTTTTTTTATGACACTAACTTTAAATATTGCAATTTTATGGAATATATTAACTGCAATTAATTAAAATGTAAGAATTTAGAAGCTTTCATATAATTCAGGTATGTATAACTCTTATTAAAAATAGACTGATTAATTTCTTATTGCTTCTCTAACAAACTACCAGAAATTTAACAGATTAAAACATTATTGATCATCTTATGGTTCTGGAAGTCAGAAGTGCAAAATGAGTTACACTGAACTAAAATCAAAGTGGCAACAAGGCAATGTTCCTTTCTGGGTCTCTAAGGGAGAATCTTATTTCTTACGTTTTCCGGCTTCTAAGTGCTGTCTATTTTCTTTGGTTCACAGCTCTGCAATTTCAATACCAGCAATGACTGATTGAGTCTTTTTCACTAGCCTCTCTCTTACACTAACATTTCTGCTTTCTTCTTAGGCATTTAAGGACTCTTGTAATTGTATTGGTCCCATGTGGATAATCTAAGATAATCTTCCTATCTTAAGGTCAGCTGATTAGAAACCTTCCTTCCATCTATTACTTTAATTCCTCTTTGCCAATAACCTAACATATTCATACGTTCCAGGGATAAGGATGTGGATATGAAGATTTGGGAGGTGGGAGGATTGAGGAGGATTAGTCTACACCTAGCCCATTTTAATTCCATAATTTAAAGGATTTTTTTCCAAAATATTTTTTTTCACAAATAGTTTACTTTGCTATTTTACTGGTAGAAAAACATGATTGTTTAAAATTAATAGTGATGCTGAGTTCTTTCAGATGATTCAAACAAAAAGATATTGTAGAAGTCAGTATTAATACATATCCAAACCTGAAGAAATATTTACTGATATGTTCATGTGACACATGTATAGTTTCCAAATGCTAAACAAAATACAGTGGACTAAGGAACACCCTTACAGCAGCGGCATTTGTTTATGACTTAGGCATAAAGTATGATGCCGTTTCTGAGCAGTGTCATTTATCCAAACATCTAAAAGAAAGACATAACATTGCCAGAAGCCTATTCTAGATTGTCAAAGCAGATTCAGGCCTTTGCATCAATGGCTGACAATCCTGGATCTTTTGCTGAAGATGCTGTCAGAGCTTTTCAGAACTTGCTCTTTTAACAAAATTCACTACACACAATGAAATGTCTTAGAAGAAGTGATGGAGAAATTCCCAATAGTTCTTTAAGATAAAAAAGATCAAACTTCTACACAATGTCACTCTTTAAAAATGCTTTTTTTTCCTAAGGTAGCAGTATACAAAATAATAAACTTTATCATGGATTAACTTATCTTCTGAACACTATTTTGATAACTAACCAAGAAGGATACACCTTCTCACTTTCTTATTTAGACAACTGAAGTTTTGTATAACCCTTTAATATTTCTATTCAACAGCCATAACTGCTTTCAAAAAATCTTACATGTTCCTAACCATCTGCTCCTAAAGCCCTTGAATTTCAACGGTAACTCCTATAGGTCATTTGATGAAGTACAATGTAGAAACACATTATACTTTAGCTAAACTCACATTAAACATTCAGTATATCAATAAGATACAAAATAGCCTAATGGATATCACAGTAAAATTAGAAGACTGATTTAGCAACAGAAGTTTTCCCCACCATTTATTAGTCTTGTCAACTATTTGAGAGCTTCAGTGTCCATTATGTTTATTTTGCCTACTTTTCTCCAGAGAAATCTATCAGATTCATCTTCTAAAATACCATTTGTGCACAGCACAACAGCTGTGCTAGCAATTGAATAAAAATAAGTTAAGAAAACCATTACTTAGTGTAATAGATATATGTTAACTAACACAAACTAATGTCTCTCTTTTAATGGTACAAAAACTCCATTCTTGAGGTGCAAGATCTCACTCATCTTTAATATTCTCAACTCATCTTCACATTCTGTCCCCATATACAACTATGTAACAATATATTAAATTACACTAAAAACAATAAAAAGTGATAGTAATCTCTGGTGTATTCCATAAAATAATACTTACAATATTTTAAAGTAAATATTATTCCTTCTTAACAGACAAGGAAAATGAGGATCAGGAAGGTTAGATGACATATCATATGGTGCTTAAGGTTCAAACCTACCAGGTCTATTTTATTCAAAATATAAACTAGTTTCATTGACAATATTGCCTCTAATCAGCCAAGTTGATTATCAATTGCTTTCTAACGTTGTCTGTATTGGCTCCTTCCTCTCCAGTATGATTGTTTTGTTTCCTTATCCAAGACTTTATCACCTCTTATTTGGACTCTTCATAGAACTTTTCAAATGGTTCCTGCATTTCTAGTACTTCAATCCATGAAAGTCATATTCAACAACTTTGATCACATCCATTCTGAGCTGAAAAACCTCCGATAGTTCTACATTGCCTGGAGGTGGGTTTTCCAACAGGCTGATCACAGACCTTTGCCAGATGGATTATGAAACCACATCACCACATTCTTTGCTGGCTTCCTCCTCTCCCATGTTGTGACTCACACATTTGAAATGCACAGGGAGGGCTGCCACACCAGTTACTTACTTGCATTTCAAATACTTGAGATTAAAGAGAATATGTATGATTAGAGGCCTTCAGCATGTCCCTCTTCACTGCCACATCCCATTCATTTTGGGGGAGTTGGCTAGAAACCACACAGATTGAAATACCAAAGACTGCCTGCAAAGTCCTAACTCTACCCTTGATCCATGTGGTATTCTGACAGAATTTTCCTTTTATCAAAATATCTGATACTTTCTCAATTTCTTTCCTGAACAAATACTTAAAATATCAGACTTCCCTATTCAAAACACATGCTCACAAAACTTCAGAGTTGTCAGCCCATAAGGAGCAATGTAAACTCTCATCTTATATTCAAAGCTCATTACAATTTTATCTCATTTCTCTTTTGCTGCATTTCGACTGTTTTTCAACATTCGCTCGGAGTCAAGCTACTCTCTCACAACCTCACCATCATCCACATACATTTATGCTACTGTACATTTGTTCCAAATATGTCTTCTACCTAAATTGTCCTTTGCATTCTTCCGTATTTATCTGAATGTTAAACAACTTTCTTGGTTATACGAAAGCTAAAGCCTCCAGTGAGGTATTGGCTCAAATAACTTCTGTAGTTCAAGCCTGAGAATGAGTTTCTAAGTACGCCCTCCTGTAGGGAGATCAACATTGTCCAAAAGATCACTCTACTGAGACTATCTAGAGTGGTACTAGTTCATAAATTCAATGACACAATTTCAGGATTATAAATTTTGGAAACATTTTAGAAATAATCTTATCTGATCCATTAGCCTAATTATACCATGTAATTATTTGTATTGATGGTGTGTGTGTGTGTATGCACACACATGTATATCTTATGTCCTAAACAAGCTCCTTCCTTAAAAGAGGAAACATGTCTTAAATGTCTTTGTATTTCTTAGTGGAAGATAAAATGATTAAATGTAGAAATGTGGAAAACTGCAGAAAAATAAATCTCACATTTCCTCCAAAAGATCTGGATGTGAAAAATACACAAAGTACATGACTAGAGAGTTAAATTAAAACTTAGAAAAGCATCAGAATAAGACAGTAACAAAGCAGTTTTCGAAAATGCCCAAATATAATACAGAACCTGGGAAAACAAAGTATAAAAAATGAAGCCTCTTTATGAAGGTTAAAACTTTAACAAGGCCACATACTAAAAATTCTAAAAACCATTATCTATAATTTTCACTAAACTGCTTATTTTAAACAAATAGTTGCTATTCTAAGGTGAATTAATTAGGAACTATATTTGTTTTCTTTAGGTGTACAATTGCAATCAAGTCATGCAGAAAGTTTATTAAAGCTTGGCATTTTTTTTCCAACAGCACATCAGACTCTATATTCAATTCAAATACACATATACCAAAAATATCTTTCTCTCCTTCAAGTTTTAAGTGCTGAGAAGGAGAATAATTGTACTTTCATTATTCAAAGTGGTGTTAAACATTTAAAAGTTCTACCGACAAATTTATTTTCTTAGAAAAACAAATTGAGATGTGAAAGAAATTCCTAACACTGAAAATTGAGCAACATACAAATATCCATGTTCCATCACTAAATCCTAAGTATGGAAGATGGGGTAGAAGTTTTCTTCTCTCCACTCTACTGAGGGGAATTCAAGAAAATGTGTTTTATGCTTGGCAAGAGGAACAAAGGAGAGAGAATACCTCCTTTCCTGAGACCAGGTAGGTGATGGCTTTCCATGTCACCAAGAGAATAGAGTGTAGTATTTACTGGGTGCTCTTACACTGGAGTTTCCATTCCCTTTACTTGTACAGGTGAAAGTAGACTCTAATGCTCATTGTTCTTTTAGTTGAAGTATTCCTAATTTCAAAAAACAATGTCAGGTTCAGAGATGCTATCAGACCTGAGGAGTTCTGAGCCAGACTAGGAATCTACATAAATATTATGAGGATGCTTTCAAAGGTTTATCTATAAGTTCAAATGTGATCACCATTGCGGTTTGAAAAAAAAAAAGAGGGGCCTCTATGGTGGTGTAGGTGTTAAAGTCTCAGCACTATCAAGCTATCACTAGTCACTGTGGCCAGGAAGCGGATCCATATAGCGCAGCAGACCTCTCCTGTCTTATCTGTTTCTCCCCTCAGCAGTGTACTTCAGTCAATCTGCCTGTTCTGCTCCCCACTTTGTCTCTGGTGTATCCTCTGACCTCCCACATCTCTGGCCTACACCCAAGTTCTTGTAGGTATAAATAGATAAATCCTTTTTTAAAAATGAGAATTTTTTTAGAGAGTGTCATATTTACAGTTTTAATTCCTTTGCCTCTATTTGACATGCCTGGCATTGCACTAATGCGTGGAGATAACTTGATAAATATGGCAAAGTTTTTTTCCTTTAGACACAGTCTCAGGAGAGAAAACAGATAACACAAATTACAATAGGACACAGATGCAGGAGGAAGACTAGAATTCTATGGGAACTCAAATTAAGCATGCATAATCAAGCTTTGAGAAGGTTGTACAAAGCCAAAGGTCAGTTGAACCAAATCTCAAGAAATGACTTTTTAAAAAATGGATATAAATGGGAGAAATGGTATCTAAGAAATAGAAACGAACTTGTGCAAAGTATTGGAAACAAAATAACAGGTTGAAAGAGGTGAGAATTTATTCAACACAACTAAAATATACACATAGAAATGTGACTTTTAGGATTTTCTTTAATGAATTCCTCTTGCTCTGGATAACTCCCATCCACTACTATGTTCACAGTAGAGAGAATACTGAAACACAATTACCCGAAGTTCTATATTAGCCTCCAACCACCTCCCACCTTGCCCTCCCAAACCTAAGATAAACTGTCTCTTTTGAGAAACTTGCTCTACTGTCCCTTCTTGCTCATCCTCTAGTGGTATACAGACAGCTCAGGGAACATTTATTGAAGAGTTAGGGACTGGCTTGTGTTTGAGTGGTCCTTCTGTACTAGCTTTTACTGATCTCCACTTGTGATGCTATTTTATTGACTGGTGAAAAATCTCTCTGGATGGACTAGTGTGAGAATGGCTCTTAGAGAACTCAGTTGGTCCTTCTGTGTGGAAACCCATGAAACTCAACTCATTCTTCATTGGCTAATGATTTGGGAGGATCCACCTCAGAGCACTTGCTGCAAGATTACCTCACTCTACATGGTACTTCCTTGAGGTTGTAACACTCAGATACTTTCTGAGACTCACACAGTGTTCCATGAAAATCTCTGAATCGCTCCCATTACATAATGAATACCTTATGTTAGTTTCTCTCGTATTCTACCCCACCTTGTCCCAGTATCTGCTGTGATTTGGATCGACATATTTGCATAGGGCCTCCAAATGACCTTGAAATTTTCTCATCCTATGCACTTGCATTCCAGCAGAACTACTCTGAAACTCCTAAACCATTCTTGTTGTTGACATACTACATTTAAATGGGTGAGGGGCCAAGAAATTGATTAATGGCTAAGTGATAGTCCTGTTCTCTCTCTCTCTCTCTCTCTCTCTCTCTCTCTCTCTCTCTCTCTCTCTCTCTCTCTCTCTCTCTCTCACTCNTTCTCTCTCTCTCTCTCTCTCTCTCTCTCTCTCTCTCTCTCTCTCTCTCTCTCTCTCTCTCTCTCTCTACCTCCCTCCCTTCCAACTTCTGCCTCCCCAGAGGAAAAGAGCCTTTATGTTCTTGTTTCATAAAAGGATTTTCTTCTTTATGTTTTCCTATCCTTGCCTTAAAGGGAGAAGAAAAGGACAGGAAAAGATGTTACTGTTGAGAAGGGAAAATATTAGGAAATATTTTTAAATTGATACCATCATTAAACACATTTAGGTAACTACAAGTAGTTTGGAACAGTGGCCAATTGTTTCCAAAACACAGACACCTGAATTAGAAAATAATGTGCCTGGACTATTACAACTGACAGTACCATCAGGAAAGCAATTTTATAGTGACACATTTTCTTGATTTAGGGAGGTGGTTTAGGGGTTAAGAACAAGAACCCTGAAGTCCTATTATCTGAGTTTAAATTCTGTATTTACCACCACGTACTGTGCACCCTTGGGAAATTTACATTGCCTCCTTTATGCTTTAGTTTCCTCATCTACAGAAAAGCAAGATACCAGTGTCTACTTGAATGGTTGTAATAATTCACTGATTGTGTATAAAATATTAGAAGAGAGCTTGTCTTATAAAAAACTCCAAAAATGTTAGATATATCAACCTTGGTATACTGAAAAGAAAACTTGTTATTTTCTAATCTGGAGAAACAATCCATTTTGACCCATGATGAAGTGTGACTCCTTCACCATTACAGTCACTCCTTGAAATTTTATCCCTATTCTTTTTGCAGAGTAAGAACAAATAATAACTACGCTGAATCTCATGGATACTTAATCATGCAACCTGGAATGATGGGCTTAGTCAAATCAGAATTAGATTTTAGATAATCAGCATATGTGCTCATTAAATTAAAGGGCAGCTGTCATAAAACACTTTCATTTTGTTTTCTCCATTTGAAAATAAGTTTTCCTCTTGTGTGTTCCCAACTTCTTCTAAAACCCACTGCAATCAAGTAGAAGACAAAATTTAGCCCCAAGAGACATTAGGGAAGTTTCCATAGTACTCTGCTCACCCTTTATCACTCAGGACAACCTGAACAAGTATTATTGAATAGTGTGTTCTTAGATGTTATAACTGATGATGCTCCTTGAAGCTATCTTACCAGTCATTTTAATGAAGATTTAAGTACGACTTGACTCATGTGTGATTATACTTTAATTTCTCTTTACTGCTTGATTTGCCGTGAGGATTTGATTTTAAAGTAAGCCAACTTTTTTTTTTTTTTTGGCATCAGCAAAGTATAAGATACTGTACAGTTTATTCAAATATGTTGACCTCTGAAATTTATTTAATGAATGTCATTATGAAAGGAAATTTTAAGAAACATAATGACCAATCAAAACTGAATCTAGGGAAATATGGTAATAGCCCCATGATTTTCACAGGGGTTTTCCCTTTTTTGTTAGTTTTTTAATTGAATCAACTGTACATTCTAACATTATATAAGTTGCAGGTATGCATCATTAAGCATCAACATCTTTATATGCTTCAGTAAGTGTACCACTAAAAAGCTTAATTCTATCATTAAACATACAGTTGATCCAATTTTTATCCACTCTTTAGTTATGCTTGTCTCATTTTTAAACTACAAATAAAATCATCTTCACAAAATTAAAAAGATAAACCCTTAGGAAATAAAATTAAAATACTAAATTTTGATATACAAGGAAGAAAATATAGTCAATGTTGAAAACATACAAATAATATGTTATACTAGAATGTTCCTAGAATATTCTAGGAATATTCAAGTGCTGAAACATGAAAAAAAATGTTGAATGAATTAAAAAAGGATTATTTCTAAATAGACTATTTAAAAAGGTTTGTATGATATGTAAGCATCTCCGCATGTTTCAATTATATGTAAAATATATAAAAGCAATGTATTGAAATGTTTTATTATTGACAACAGATATACTAAATGATTATTTAGATATGCATACATATTTTTAGTCTGAGCATTAGGAATATGAGTTTAAGGACTTTTTAAAGATATATTTTATTTATTTATGCATACAAGAACTGAGGTGTAGGCCAGAGGTGTGGGAGGGGTAAGAAGATTCACCAGAGACAGAGTGGAGAGCATAACAAGCCAATCTACTGAAATACACTGATGAAGGGAAGGGTGGGTGAGACAAGGGAGGTCTGCTGTGCCATATGGGTCAGCTCCCTGGCCTGGGAATCAAACTCAGGCTGCAGTGGCTAGTGACAGCTTGATAGCACTGAGTCTTTAACCCCTGTGCCACCAGAGAGGCCCCTAAAGATTTTTTTTAGTTTGATACCTTGTCGATTTTTTTTGTTTGTTTTAGTTAATACATTTCTTCGATTTCTTCATGTATTGCACATCAGTGAAGTCTTATAGTACTTGTCTTTCACCATGTGACTAAATATAGTAATCATAATACCCTCCATGTTGTTGTAAAGGGTAGGATTTTATCTTTTTTATAGCTGAGTATTATTCCACTGTATATATATATGTATATACACACCACATTTTTTTATCCAATGATCTGTTGATGAACACAAAGATTATTTCCAACTTTTAACTATTTAAACAATGAAGCAATAAACATGGGAGTGTATATAACACTTCAAAGTAGTGTTTTTGTATTTGGGGGTAAATACCCAGAAGTAGTCTAATTGGATTATATGGAATTTCTATTTTTAATTTCTTTTCAGTTTTAAAGGTTTTCACAGTTTCTTTAAATGGTATTTAAGTGGCAACATTTAAAATTTAACAGTGATTTAAAAATCAAATGCCAATACAAAAGTAAATATCACAGACCAAAGTTATTTTAAAGTTAAGAAATAACTAGTAAAATACTTGTATTATCTGTAACAAAATTCAGCAAGTTAGACCAGTCCAACTACACATAAAAAAGGTATTAACAAATGTGAAGTTAGGAGCCTCCCTGGTGGTGCAAGAGGTTAAGTTGCAGCACCAAGAAGCTGTCCACAGTCACAGCAGCAAGAGTTTGATCCCCAGTCAGGCAGCTGACCCACAGGGCACAGCAGACCTCTCCTATGTCAGTCACTGCTCCCCTCAGCAGTATATTTCATTCAGTCTGACTGTTCAGCTCCCCACTCTGTCTCTGGTGAATCCTCTCACGCCCCCACCTCAGGCCTGAACCCCAGTTCTTGTATGCACAAATAAATGAATCTTTAAAAATGTGAAGTTAAACTTGACATTGCTGTAGAACACTACATTATATGTAAAGAATCTATGATTTACTAGACTATGTAGAGAATAAAAGATTTACTAGAAATAACCTCATACACACTTAAAGATGTTTTAGCATCATACAGTTCTTTTATTCTCACAGAGAGTAAGGAAATTCTTAGATTTGACACAGCAGGTTTATAGTGGGTTGCTCTTAAAGTGAACTTTCTTCTCTTTGAATCAATATTTTCTTTCATATTATATTTTCTAAGTGCCACTATGAGCCTTTGGGAAAGCTTTGTTTTCACTTATATGAAAACTGGAAATTGCTCTGTGTATAAATGGCATAAAGATAATTACTTCCATCCTTGAAAAACAGATCAGACTCTTTCTCACTAATAAAATTGGCAATGCATTAGAAGTTACAATATAACTTTGTGCTTAGTAGAAATAATCACGTGTGAAGTGTTTTTGAATGACTGAATGACTGAGAAAAAAGAACAATTATAGAGCTACAAAATTATCAAAATGAAGACACTTATTTAGATGGTTTTTAAGCAACTCTTAAATCTGGAACTCTAGAAATCAGAAGTACTTTTATACACTTGTCTTTTCACCATGAAAAGACTACACACTATTCTTAATAAAATGGAATGGGCCAATGAACAGCTTGTTTTTATAAAAACTTAAGGCAATATTTTAATTGATTTATTAGTGTTTTTAATATACTAAGTGTTTATCCATAGCCTCAAAGTGGTCCTGGGATTCATCAAAACATAAACTATCAGATTTTACTAATCAGAAAACACATACTTATTCTCTAGCTACCATGCTACCACTTTCCTGCTCCCACTCCCCCAAAAGTAGTAAAAATACATTGCATGAAATTAAAGTTCAAATTAGATATTGTATGTTAGGAGTGAACCTATAACCTGTATAATTTTTCCTTCCACCTTCCTGTGTCTAGCTTGTTTGCTCCTCTCTAAATTTATTTACTGTTTTCTAACCCTACACAAAGCAATTTATATGTCAGCATATACTTTAATCTAAATGTAGCTCTCTTATACATTGCCTACCCCATGCCATTAACACCATTTCCATAAGGGAGCAAATTAAGGTATAAATATAAAGAGAGGGATACATATATAGTGACAATGTCAATGAGAAGCATCATTCTAGAAGAAGTTTAGCAGCTGAAAAACACATCACACAGATTTACCTCAAAGTCATTTCTCTAAATAACTTTTTATATCAGAAATTGCAACGGAATGCTTTATAATCTAATGCAACATTAGATAAAATTTGAAATTGTGAACATGGAATATTAACAGCAAATCTTGTACAGCAAAATCCTGCTTAGCAACAGTACAACTTTTCGAATGACGGGCTAACAGAAAGACGGAGGTAAAGGTGCAGACAAGGAATGAAATCATTTGTCATCCCATAGATATTTTGCATTGAAATCAGACAAAAAGAGCAATTAAAAGAGTTGTGAAATCTAGAGGATAATGCATTCCTAAAATTTTCTTTGAATCTGAAATAATTTCTCTATGCTACATGCATTTTCTATGAAAAAGTTGCTATATAGTTGATATGCAGAAATATTCTTACCTGTTATCCCAAGGTTATCATTTTTAAGCATATAAAACTAAAGATTTTTTAAATGTTTCTTAAACTCATTTGATCCAAGCAGTCAAAAACACTAAGAATTATTTCATTGGCCAATCACTCTAACCTTACTCTATATATTACAGCTTGGACTAACCAATCAAAATGCAAAATATTAGCAAGGTCATAGTAGTATAACAAAACATACTACTATATTTCACAGATTACAAAAGACATTAAAATTCTGATACCCCATTCATAAGGAAAAGATTGTAATGAGAATAGAAAATGGCACAACATTAATTCATTGTGTGACAAAGAATATAATGAGAATGGGAAATAGTACAAACATAACTCATTCTTGCTACAGTTTTAAGATTGTAATGTCATGGTTCATATCACATACTTAGCAAGAAGGTGGTAGTCAACGTGTTGCAATATTCAATGGTTATCCTGACTTTAGTAAGAGCATTATTTTAAATATATGTATGTAAAGAATGTTTTAAATTTTTGTTTTCAGTAATAGGTATATTTAAATATTAAACAATGTTGCTAAAAGGTTTTATTTGAAAAGATAATATGGAGATGATTAAAATATGAGAGTACTGTCATAAATCCACCAGACAAGTGAAAAATATGAAACCAAAATGTGCTATTGGATACATTCAAGTTAATATTTTAAAATGGAATAAAATATATTGGTAACCAAGTCCTTTAAAATATTGTATAAAGTAATGCATGATTTTATAAAATATTCAACTATTACATTGCAAAGTCAGGGGTTGTTCCTAGTGTGATCGCCAGTCTTTGCCCAATGATTATCTGAACTTTGACTTTCTGAGGTGAACAAATATGCTCTCCACAGGAGGCAATATTCTAGCAAGTGTGGAGTGCTGGGAAAGCAAAGCTGGTATTTGTTAACAAAAATATAACCTGCAATAAATTTGCTTCAAGTAATTATAAAGATAAAAAAAAAAAAGACAACTTCATTTTATCAGTTCTAAATTATCCACCATAGAAGGAAGGCATATTGTGGATTATCACAAACATTGTGTGTGTATGTGTGTGTGTGTGAATATTTAAAATGTGTTTCTATTTCTCCCCTAGTTGATTTTACTTTTTAATTACATAAGCAGTGGTTAATATTAAGATTAGATTTAAACTTATTTGCATTTCTTAAATAAATATCCAGTAACATGCTGGGATGTGGGGTCAAATTTAATTAACCCAGGATTTAAAAATTGACATAAATTATCCCAAAAATAGATAACCCACACATTTTTAATTGAGTAGTTGGCATGGGAATATTCCACTTAAAACATCTTTAGTTTATTGAGAAAGTTGAATGTAAAAAGAGTTTTTGTAAAATGAGTAATTACCTCTATTGAAATATGCATTCAATGGGGAAAAAGTGCTAGTTACATTGTTAAATCAAAATTCACACCTAAGAGCATGATTAAATGCACATTTACACATTTATAAAATGCAATTGAATGTTTTTTTATACTTGAAAATATTTTTTATATTTCACAAAATCTGAATTCTGTTGACTTTCAAGATTTCAATGATTTAGTTCATTGAAATACTATTCAAATAACATTTTTTGTTGTCTAAATTAGGTTTCTATAAAATATGTAAAGCTGACATGGAAATATAGACAAAGATTGTTTTATTGACTATGTAAGAATATTACTTATTAATTACATTTGTTGTAAAACTAATACTAGTCTGAGGGAATAGAATTTTAATAAAACCTAAGGAGATCTTAGAATTTACACATTATACTGTACAAAACTAAGTGTGTACCCAATGGATTGTCAAGATCTCTTAAAAATTCTCTATAAACTTGACCTTCTACTGATTGTGGTTTTAAAGAATAAAGAAAAACTGCAGAATGTTCTGTAATTTTTTTTTATAATAATGAACTCAAAGTTGAAATAGAGGTAAAATGTAAGACCACTCCAATATTTAACATACACCCTGGAAAAATTATTTGATCCAAAATTTAAAATAAATTTAAAATATATTAAGGTTAATTATGAAGAATTTAAATAGGTAGGAAGCAATCAGAGAAATTTAATAACAACTTTATTGTACAATTACAATGCTTAAAAACCAATTTTTTGTTTGTTATGTTCCTATTCTGAATTTGCTGTAGACATTTGGATAACTGCTCTATCTTATAGTATTACCTAAGCATTTTATTCTAGTTTTCCTCATTTTTGCAAGTAAAAGTTTCAAGATGAGTAAATTTAATGCAGATAAAAATGTGATGATCTCTTAACCATGGAATATCGTGCTATAGTTTATGCACACAAGCAGCTTTATGTATCTAACATGACTTTGGCTCTTTAACTTTTAATGCACCAATTAAGATGTTCAAACCTCAAATTTAAATAGCTGTCTATGACTGTTGACGGTTGATTTATTTCCTGATAATCATTGGAGCTCCTAAATGAAAATCAGGAGAGCATCTCTATACAAACACCATTCCTCTGAGTAAGACTAGCTGAATTCAGACTCTGATTGCAAAGGGCAGAGGGCTAGAGTAACTTTTAAAAATCTGAATATGTTGCTCCATGTATTGAGAGTTGTTTTTCATCATCTCACAAATATTTCTGACCATTATTAATATATAAGCCATTGCATAGAGTTTGGAATTCAATACTGAATTTTTGAGAGTAGGGTTAGAGTCACAGGCCAATTTTTTTTCCTTTTTTCATTACAATAGGCTATAAAAGCAGTAGTTTTGGTAAATCAACTTTTCATGCAGAAGCAAATTACATTCACCCTATGTGGTAGGTAAAATAATAACTCTCCAAAGATTTCTAAAATTCTGATCCCCAGAAAACATAAACAAAGAAGAGTTTGCTCATGTGATTAAACTAAAGATCACATATGTTCATGCATGTGTGGGTTTATTTCTGGAATGTCAATTCTGCTCCAATGTTCTGTGTCTGTTATTACTCTACTACCATGCTGTTTTGACTACTATTGCTTTGTATTTACCCAAAGGATTAAAAAGAAAACCCACAAATTTGTGAATAATGCTTTGACATGCACCCTCATGTTCATCAAAGCATTTTTCACAATATCCAAGAGTTGAAAACAAACGAAGTGCCTATTAATGATGATTGGATAAAAATGACATAATATATATGCATGATGAAACACTACTCAG
The DNA here is from genome assembly GCA_019455555.1 of Galemys pyrenaicus. NCBI lineage: Eukaryota > Metazoa > Chordata > Mammalia > Eulipotyphla > Talpidae > Galemys > Galemys pyrenaicus. The sequence continues at coordinate 2,354,833 of JAGFMF010011655.1, read as the reverse complement.
CTATATAAAAGATGAAATTTTGCATTTGCAACAAATTAAATGGATCTAAAGAGTATTATACTTAATGAAATAGTCAAAAGGATAAAGACAAGAACTATATAATTTCACTCATAGGTGAAAGATAAATAAATTTAGTGAACAAACAAAATAAATTCAAACTCTTAGACTGAAAAAAACAAATAATGGTTACCAGAAGGGCAGATGAGGGGGTCAGTACATCAGGAAAAGGCAATCAACTGCATCATGACAAGTGAAAACTAGACTTTCAGTGGTGAATATAATGTTATCGTGATATGTACAGATATTTATTTAGAATGCTATATACTTGAAATCTACATAGTTATAAATCAATGACACGTCAATAAGAATAACTAAAAAAATACAAATATCTTGAGTTAGATTCTCCTAATTCAGGAGGGCCCAATATAGGCACAAAGTAGAAAAGTAAGAAGGAAATTTGAAGATGTTGCTGGCTTTTAAGGTGAAGAAAGGGACAAGGAGCCGAGAAATGCAGTAAACTTTTAAAAGATGGAAAAGGAAAAGGGACAAATTATTCTCCAGAGACTCCAAAAGAAATCCTAGCCCTGACAATACAATGACTGTAACCAACTGAAACCCATTTTGGATTAGAAAATTAATTTTGTTACTTTAAGACACTATGTTTGTGGCTTATTTGTAACAGCAGGACTAGTACTAATATCACACCCACAACACTTTCTCAAGAAGACTGCACATCTTTTATGAATCAGTTTCAATATGTATCTTTTTTAAAACCATGCAGAAAGGTAAAATTAATTTTAACTACAATTGTACAATAGCTATATTGATACAACACTATAAAAAAGCACTTGCATTTTAGGATTAAAATACTCTTTCAAATTCAAAAATGATGTCAACTTGGGCATTTGTTTAAAGGTAGTTCTGAAAGCAAAATTGCAGTTTTGCTATTTGTTCATTTATGCTTCAGTATAGCTAATGAAAGATAACATAATAAAAGAAGTCAACTGAGAAAACAAAAATGTTATTATTAATTCCTCTGTAGCTGGCAGGACCAAGAAGTCTTACTATCTTACTTATTCTTACTTATTCTATTCTTATTTAGTCATTTGCTGTAATAATCCTTGGTGAATATATCTCATCGCCTGATTGTACCCTTGGTAAATTTCCTTATTTTGCAGTCTTTATAGAGGAAAGATACCCATCATCATAAATCTTAAATATCTTTGCAAGTACAAGTGAAAATACAAGCCCATATATGTTAACAGCTGTACAGCTGCCCCTTGGGATAAATGTGTTATAGATATAGAGCAGTCATAATAGCACTCACAATCTCATTTTTCCCATTTCATAGGTTTTATACCTGGGCCATCTGGGCACTACACCTGGATGTACAACAGGATACTTACAAGGTCTGGCTCCCTAAGTGGCCTCTTCTGGCCTCTGATTTTTGTAGAATTCTTTCAATTTTGTTCATATTAAAATTGAGTCATACATATACATATTTGTGTATATACATATTAAGTGCTAATATTACCAGTAAACATAATTTGTTGTGATTAAAAAAAGAACATGGGATTTAGTTTATGAGATCAAATGTTTTCTTTCATTTTCCCTGTTAACCAGGAGACTTTAACCAAGTCATTTAACTATTCAGTGTTCATTTCCTCATTTTTCTGAAAACTGGAAGAAATAGGTGAGATTTTGTTAGGATTAAAAGAGGAAAATATACCTGATAGTTTTTGAAGAAATGTTTATCTAATGTATATTAGTTTATTGGACATATTTCTTCAAGTAAAACATAGTTCACTAGAAAAATAGTATATTTACTTTATTCCTTTCTATTTTTCCTCTTATTCTTATCGCTTATTCATTACTTTACTTTCCCCATCCTATAGCTGCATTACTATTATGTCATTTTTCTACATATCTAATGTAGAATAATTCGAGTAGTTAAAATACAGGTGCAGGTGATTCAGTTAATATAATGTCAATATACATAGTAGTTCTTCTGCATCCATTTTTGCTCACCTCTTCTAAGAGAGGCTATTTTGTGACCTTCAAAGGTAATCTGACCTCAAGAAATGTCCAGTTTACCCCAACATAACTGTAATAATGGCATCTTCATTTCAACACTATTCCTGCTAATGACAAAGTTATTCATTTTAGCAAAAGTGGTCCACAGTGTTCTTTCTTATTTGGGTGTTCCAACTCTTTTGTGGAGCCTTTTATCTTCTGGTGCCAATGCTCTCAGACTGTCCTTAAAGTTCAGGACCACCACTTGACTGACCACCCAAGCAATCTTCCTGGAAGTGTGCTGTAGTCATTCATTTTCCCCACAATAGTTACATCAACAAATTCTACTGAAGGAGATTCATTCTTTAAAATGCTAATTGATTGACATGAAAAGTAACTCAAGAATTAAGTCCAATCTCGTTTCATGTCTTGGACATGACATGTCATGTGACTCAGTTTTCCTCTATTGGGAATGATTTTAATGAAAATAACTGCCTTTTAATTTCTAGAGACAAGAAATAAAAATTAATGTTCAAAATTAATGCCATATTAAATAAATATTTTTGTAAAAGTGGGGAGGTTGGCATATGAAAACTTGAATCCCCATCACTATTCTTTTGTATTAATGTGTGTGTGTGTATATATATATTTTTTAATATATGTGTGTCTACATATATTCTAATACTTTTATAAAAGAATATTCGCAGAAACACTATTATATAGCATTTATAATGTTCACCTTCAGGATGTGACCTGTCCTGACACTATCATTTTATCTATACCCTACTGGGTGAGAAAGCAATTGCTGGTTGTCTTCTCCGCCATTTGGATGCTAAAATACTGCAAAAAACCCAGACAACTTTTCGCCACATTTTATGTAGTTAAGTTCCTGTTTGCAAGTGTTATTTATAAGAAAGGCAGCAGGACTGGGAAACAAACCAAAGAAAATAATGTTAGCATAAATGCTTCTAAGGAGATGTGTCGCTAATGGCTTTCAGAAACCATAGGGAGTGAGGGAGTAACACTTCCACTCCATTGAGCTGGCTTAATTTTTTTAAGCCATGTGAACTATTTGAAGAGCTTTATAGAATATCACTTCTGAATCAGGACTTTGTTGCTTCAAAAGTGACTGTTACTATTCTACTAGTCAGCATGAATGGCAATAAGAATATACAAAAACAAAAATTCAAGATGTAAGTTCTGGAAATGCATCTGCCATTTTTCATGGTGGTCAGGCTCATATCCAGGGCAGCAAGCATTCTTCCATGGTGATAAAAATAAAAGATGACTTTGAGGAAAACTATGCATGTAGATGAGGAACTCACTAGGGCAAAGTCATAATTTTACATATAACATAGGAAGAAGGTAGTAGTTCAAACTTTTCTTGACACCTTTTTTTTTTATGGATACAGCGATCCAAATCAGTCCTACAAATCACAAGGGGTAGGGGTGCTTTTATTCAATCTTTAATATTTTCATAGTTAATATATTCAATTTAGGTGAGGTCAGTTAAGAGAGTGAATTTGAATCTTTGGTATAAGTTGCTTATTATTTATATAGTATATATGTTACATGGAAGTTCCCTGTTTTATCAGAAAAGATGTTTATACACATTCTACAAAATATTTGTAAGAAAAGTAGATGTGGTGAAATGAAGGGGTCAGAGGGCTTAGGTTCTAAAGATTTGCTGAATGAACACATTTGCCATGAACCAATGATTTTATTTTGAGCTAGTCCATTCTTTCCTCCTGGATATTTTCACCCATACGATATTTTACCTTTTGCTATTTAATTGCATTTTTATTGAGACAACATTGGTTTACAACATCACATATGATTTAGGTTCACACCCTTTCAGATGTAGGCTACCACAGCAAGCTCACCACCAAGTCACCCATTATCTCCCACCATGGTCCACTGGACTCACTCCCCTTTTTGCTCCCCATTTTTCCCCCTTCCACAATGACAACCTAAATCTACAGTCAGATTTCTCAGGTTGGTTTCAGTTTAGTTTTGGCTGTTCCTTTGTTCTGTTACTTTTTATTCTACATATAAGTGTAATCATCTGGTATTTAAGGCACTTTTTAATTCAGTTGCCTATAGTTCACCTCCACCCTCCAGAATGCTATTACTTTTATAATAAAGCTACTATTTCAAATTAGTATCAAAGTTGAATTCAGTGTATCAGAAAATAATTTAAAATTTCATGTCCCTTAGTAGGAATAAACTGGCTAATACTTCAGCTGGTCTGTTAGGCTGTCATGTACTCTGCTGGTTCCCAAACCTGCACACTCTATATATGCTCACTCCCTATCCCAACTATGCTGTGGTTTTCTTTGTTATACACAATTTTTCAGGTACTTTTAAATAAGTTATTGCTACTATCATTTTTTCCTGTGATTTCCCACAAACACCTTAAAATATATATTACTTGGGGGGAAAATGGCAACTCTCTTCAGATCAGCTAATTTTATTAATTCTGAGCTGCAGCTTGCCAGGTCTTCCCTCTGCCATTCCTATTAAAATGGAACTTTTCTTAAATAAAGGGAAAAAAGGAAGAACTAAGGAGAAGCTAGTTTGTTTTGTTGGTAACTACTGTCTTCCCACATGCATGTGGTAATTAAAGTTTACAAAAATCTCAAATCATTTGAAAGAAAATAATTGAGCTGAAAGCAACTTAACTTTCATAGACCCAGATACATGGAGTATACAAAGGAGTGATGCAGAGGGAGCGCTGTAACAGAAAGGTACAGATTTTTATCTCAACACTTCCTGAAAAATGTTTACAACTTTGAAGTAGGCAATTCTTTGAATAAGGTGATCGCTAACTACTAAGCTTTTATTGAATATCCATTTTGACTTCCTGGTCATTAATTCTCAGCATTCTGTTCTCAGATATAAAGTCAAATCTGGGAATGGTTATTTAAAAAAATGGTCTATCTGAAGTTCAAGTGAATATGGACTTTGATGCTTTTATGGAGTGTCTGGAATTCCCTTTTAGGGCTATGCAATGACAATAATGGCATTCTGGGTTCTGTTAAATGGAAGACAACTGAAAAAATTAGAAAAGTATTTACCCTCTCTCAGTTGTGAAAGCTCATTTCTCTAATAAAAGAAATGCTTTGATAGTTGGATAGAACATTGAGAGCATTTATTTTATGATTTTAATTGCGTTTCCCAGGTCATGCCTACTGACTTTTGGATCTTCCCCCAGTCATTCATCTTTTGATCTTGTGGTTTATATTGTTTCCAGAAACTTCCAATAGTCAATACTGGCATGTTCACTTGGATTCCTTCCTTTTAGTAAAACAAAAGAAATTCACCCAAATGAAATAGTTTAAAAATGTTATGAAAAATCAAAATGGAAACATTGTTTAAAAATTCACATAGATTAATGATTAACAAATTTAAACACAGATTTAGTTTATGTGTGGATGTTCTTGGTTTTTAATTCTGTGTAAATGGGAGCTTTAAAAAAGAAAATTAATTTCAAAATAGATACCATATGAAATCATTATAATGTGGCAAGAGGTGGTGTAAAGGACATACTTCCCAGAGAAGTAAATCAAAATTTTTCAGGCTTCCCAATCTCAAGTTTTTCCTGCCTAATATTTTGACACATCTTTCCCACCATCCACCTCAGCTATACAATGGTGTATACTGACACTCTTGCACAGACCTCAAGTGTGATAATGGGGCAGAAAGTTGAGAACCATTACACTCAACAGTCACTGCACACTGCAATGCCTGTGAGAACTAGACACACAATATAAATGAAGGATATAAGAGTAGGAAAGTTCATTTCTTAAAATATGATTTTGTTTTTCTAATTTTGAGTGCTCTATAGGTAGAAAAAGTATTTGCAGTTCCTCTTAACCCTATCATAAAAAAAAAAAAAAAAGAACAGTGAAGGGAAGAAAAAATGCCACTTGGTCTCAGTCTTGTGGATCCAGTGGGCTCAAGGTGAATTAGAGGATAAATGTATAAAGAGGGCCTTAACATTGCCAGACCTAATTTTTTAAAAACAATACTATTCATATAAAATCTCACACATTTAATTTTTTAAAAGATTTATTTATTTATGCCTACAAGAACTGGGGTACAGGCCAGATGTGTAGGGGGTGAGAGTCACCAGAGACAGAGTGGGGAGCAGAACAGGCAGATCTATTGAAATACCCTGCTGAGGGGAGCAGTGGGCGAGGCAGAAGAGGTCTGCTGTACCATGTGGGTCCCCTCCCTGGGTGCTGCAGTGGCTGCAAATACTTTATAGTTTGGTGCTTAACCCCCTGCGCCACCAGGGAGGCCCCAAAAATCTCACATATTTTATATGTTGACTACTAATTTAGAAAAAAAAAGATTTAAGGCCTCCCTGGTGCCACAGTGGGTTGAGTGCCGCACTGTAAAGCGTTTGTGGTACAGCAGCGGGAGCTCAATCCCTGGTCAGGCACCCACATGGCGCAGCAGACCTCTCCTGCCTTGCCCGCTGCTTCCTTCAGCAGTGTATTTCAGTCGATCTGCCTGTTCGGCTCCTCACTGTCTCTGGTGAATCCTCTCACCTCCCACGACTCTGGCCTGTACCCCATCTCTTGCATGCATAAATAAATAAATCTGGAAAAAAAAATTTTAATAGTGTGAACCAGAAAAAGATCAGTTGTAGAGTAACTATTTGGAATTTTTTATCTATAATCTTATTTTCGTTTTATCTTATTATGTCCTGTGTGTGTTCTTGTGCATGTGTACATCATTTCAAAATCAAGGATCAAACACCAAGGAATTATGGTATATTATTCTGAGAGAACTACAAAATCCGAGTTAAAATAATGATTTGGGTTATAGGTTATGTTATACAATTTTCTGTGCCTCTGTTTCCTCTTCTGTAAGTAGAAAAACATTGAGTAGAAGAATTCTCAGTTATATTTTACTCACAAAGTTCCATAATCTTAAAAACTCAGGGCATACCCCCACAAGTTTAGAAATGTATGTGTGTCTGGGTAAGTGTAAGTGTATATTTTCACTGTAAGTCAAAATTTATAAGCACAGACATAATTATAAGTGTAATTAATCAGAACTATTGGCACAAACTACTTGATTTTTCTTCTTTTATAGTAGACAATGTTTTGTGTCATTTAGACCCCAGTCTTCACTACTATGCTATAGTGCATTGCCTGCTCAAACATCTGTAGAAAGGAAAAAGAACTATCTATAAGATGCATTGCTCTGGGGAAAAAAATAGATATCCTGGAAAAATTTTACTCTTTATTTAGTTCTACATTCTCCATTAAATAACTGCAATATTTAAAAGTCATTTTGTGCATCATTGTTTCAATTTACAATTTTTATGTATTGCTTTAGAACAAGCATCCACGTTCTATTGAAATCATGTTTCCAGCTAATACTTGGCTCACTCCATTTCCTTTCCATGCAGATTTCTTCAGCAGAAAAGTAAGAAGTAGAATTAGTATACCTCCAGAGAACCATAAGAGATTAGAACTGGATTACTGTTGTTTTATTAAAAAATAAATATGCATAATTGGTAACGGGTATATTTAGATATCACTGTTTTATCTAATCTAATGATTCCCAAGGTGAAATGTAGATGCGAATCACCAGGGTGCAGTTTATTTTTTTTTTAAGATTTATTTATTTATGCATACAAGGACTGGGGTACAGGCTAGAGGTGTAGGGGTGAGAGGATTCACCAGAAACAGAGTGGGGAGCATAACAGACAGATCTATTGAGACACTGTTGAGGGGAGCCATCAGAGAGAAAAGAGAGGTCTGGCCAGGGATTGAACTCATGCTGCAGTGACTGTGTATAGCTTAATAGTGCTGCAACTTAACCCCTTGCACCACCAGGGAGACCCCTCCAGGTGCTGTTTAAAACATACATTCATGGGTCTCCTCCTCTGAGTTTCCGATTCTGACTCAAGTTAGAGGAACCACAATGCTAATCTAAAACCTTTATTTTAAGGTTTGACTGGAGTAAACTGCAACTGAACAAATTTGCAGTATTTTGTACCTTTCAACTTCAAATTGAAATCTTTATCTTTGCTTCTTTCGAGGTACTTTCTTTCTTAAATCCAAAGTATTAATTCTTTCTATGTACATGCATTTTGAATGTTAAATATAGCCTAATTATATCCAAATGCATACAATTATGTCACCCTATTTGGTGACAAATAAATAGAAAATTATTAAATATTTGTTGCGGAGGTAAAAATGTGTTCATCCTAAATGTGTATGTAGAAACCTTCAGTCCCCTGTACCTCCTAATAATACTATATTCAAAGATAGGGCCTATAAATAGGTGATAATGTTAAGAGGCCACTAGGGTAGGCACTAATCCAATCTGTCCAGTGTACTTGTAAGAGACAGCAAGTGAAGACACCATGAGAAATGCTATTTCCAACCAAGGAGAAAGGTCTCAGAAGGAGTGAAACCTACCTGCATCTTGATCTTGGACTCCCAGTCTCCAAATATATGACAAAATAAATTTCTGTTGTTTAGCCCTTCTAGGTTGTGGTATTTTGTTATGTCAGGAAGGTTTCACTGATGACTCAAACCAAATACATAGACCCACAATATGAACTTATGGAGAACGGGGAGGGGAGAGGGAGTCTACTTTATAATGATATAAGCAAGCAATTCAACTGGCAGCAAAAATGGGAAGCTACTGCTCCTCTTGACGAAATTTTGGGATAATGGTATGCGTAGTGGCTGGAACCTTTTCTGGAGAGTTTCTGGAATCCTTCCATCTGCAGAGAAGGGGTTGCCTCTTCTCAGTGTGGGAGTTTCCAGAGGTCTCACCAAAGCTCGAAGAAGGCTTCAGAACTACAAACATTGAGTCCATAAGCATTTCAAATTGCCTTGAATTCAGTTCCTTTCTTTATACTACTTTTCAGAGATTTATTTTTTATTAACATTTTTTTAAATTGATATATATTTGACATCAGTTGTAATCCCCATCACCATATCACCAGTGCACCATCACCTCAGTCCCCCGTGCTCCCATCTGCCCTCAACCCTCCCATCTTCCCTCCCCACCAAGTGGCCCCAATTTGTCCTTGTCTTTTCATTTTTGGTTTTTGTGTCTTTATTGTTATTATTATTATTGTTGTTGTTCTTATTCCTTTCCTTGATCCTTATTTTGTTCCCTTATATTCCTCCTAGGGGAGGAACTATCTGGTATTTTTCTTTTGCCTTCTGACTTACTTCACTGAGCATAATACCTTCCAGTTCCATCCATGTTCCTATGAATGCATCTACTTTTCAGAGATTTATTATCTGAATGATATATTAATTTGGACTTAGGAGGAACCTCAGAATAGCCAGGTTTTTATCTGAACTTATTTTTCTGTGTCTGTTTATCAGTCTCTTAATCAACAAGTAGTTGCTTTATAATTGGTAACTGAAGATGTTCTAACTTATGCTTTATAGAGTTAATTTTCACAAAACCATATGAGGTGGGTACTGTCATTATATTAATAGACTGAAAAATATGGACACGATAGTTTGCAAACTCCCTCATCCACAGAGGGATGTTGTTTTGTGTCACCATCTTTTAATCACAGTTGGCTTGTGACTTGTGTCACCCCAGAAGATCATCACCTCCTCCATCCTCTGGTCCCAGTCAGTCCACCAGAGGACCACTGGTGACTTGAGTGAGCCCAGGTAAGACCAGAAGAATCAACCAGCTCACAGAATCATGACAAATAGCAGGCTGCTGTTGAAACTACCAAATTATGAAGCAATCTGCTCTACAGCAATAGACAGCTGGTGCAATTTTTGTATCCTCAGAAAGAGAGTTCTAGTATCTTGTCCAAGGCTATAAGTCTAGTTGTTGATACAGAATTCAAACCCACAGTGCACTGACAGAATCCAAACTGTTTGTCTCTACACTATACTATGTTTTGGTGAATGATAGTGAACCAGACTGAACAGCAGAGAAATATGAAAAGGAGAGGTTGTGGGGACACAAAAGTGGAGAGACTGTCATGTGCACATTCCTAAATGTGAGAACTGAGAGAAGCAAGTGTGACTGCAACTTACTGATGGAAACAACAGAAAGCAGGCGGGGGGCAGACCACAGTCCTTCAGTCTTACTGTGGGTGCCATGACCTGTCACTCACCTCTCCATTCTGACTATGGTGGCTTGAAAACAGTTCTGAAAATAGCTTAACAGCCCACCTCCCTAAATGTGGACTATAATACCTGTCTCCTTGTACATGGGCTGATCTCAGAAACTTGCTTCTAATCAACAAGATGTGGCAAAAGTGATGGGCTGAATGTCTGTGTCCTCTCAAAACTCATGTGTTGCAGTCCTTTTGCCCCCAGTGTGATGGTATTAGGAGGCAGGGCTTTTGGAAAGTGGTTAGTTTTAGATAAGGTCTTGAGGCGGAAGCCCCCACAATAGGATTAGTGTCTTTATAAGATGAGGAAGAGAGACAAGCATTACCTTTCTCTGTCATGTGAGCTTGCATACAAGCTAGGAATACCACCAGAACCTGGCCATGCGGGTTCCCTATCTCAGCCTCTAGAACTGTGATAAATATGTTCTTTCAAGTCATCATATTGTCTTAAGATAGCTCAAGCTGACTAAGATGGTGAACATGTGTTACTTTGAAACCTTAAATACCATTCAGCTTCCCCCTGCTTCCTTCACTCCCTCTCAGGACACATACCATGGGATCTGGCTAGCATGCAGCCGCTATGCTGGGAAGACCTTGAGATAGAACACATAAGGCAGAAAACCAGGCCTGAGGAGCACTAGCTGTTCCAGCCCCAGTGCTACACATTTGAGTGAGACTGCAGGTGGTTTCAATCTCAAGGTTTCCACCTGTCCAGCTTGATACCAAGTCGAACAAAAAGCCCCATCCCCACTGAGCTCAATCCAAATTTCAGACCATTAGATAAATAAATGTGATTGGTGCTTTATGTCACTAATTCTTGGAGCAGTTAGCTGTCAAGAGACAACTAGAACACAGTAGACTTCCTCTTCTTCCAATTCGCATTTTTATGAAACAGATTAATAGGTGTGTTGGAATTTGGCATTAAAAGAGTAAACACCCTGATAATAGACCAGAATTTTCTTCTATGAATAATGTATATGATTGATATCTGAACTTCTCTGTTAAATTAGATTATCTGGAACCAATGTAGTGTTTCTATGCTAGGTTTTAGTTTGTATAGTTTCTCTCAGAGCATATAGGTGAGTTCTAGATAATAAGATAAAAATAACATTTTATGACATTTTCTTTTCCATACTACTCTGTCAGACTGCATTTATAATAGTTCACTAAAGATGGGCAATAACAATTCTTCTCTTTATTATCTAAATGTAATCTGAGCCTCCCTGTTGGCACAAGGGGTTGAGCACCACACTGTGGGGCTTCCTCAGCCACTGCAGTGTGAGTTCAATCCCCAGCCATGAAGGGGACCCACATGGCCCATCAGACCTCTCCTGCCTCATATGCTGCTCCCCTCAGCAGTGTATTTCATTTGATCCCCATTCTGTCTCTGGTGAATCCTCTCACCTCCCGCCCCTTGCCTCTGGCCTGTACCCCAGCTCTCATATACATAAATAAATTTTAAAAATGTTTAAAAAATAATAATAATAATCTGAAGGGAGGAATAATTCCTTAAATGTAAAGCACCCACAGATGGCAATTTTAGCCACCGTTGGTTTTAGGGGCAAAGTTTCCATGACGAGGCTACAAATGCTGCTGCACTGACATCCTGCTTTTATTCAATTAAGCAGCTTTAAGGATTCAGTTAAAACATGAAAACAGACTAAGAAAAAATAACTTTCCTGTGGGACTCAAGCTCTCCACAGCAGAGTCATTCACTTTTTATGATCGTTATAATTATTAGTAGTGATGGTGATAACAATATATCATTTATATAGCACTTTAGAATTGCACAGAGCTCTCCTACCATCATTTATTAGCTAATCGTCAGAACACTCTTCAGCAATAAGTCAATATTTTCGCCTCCACTTAACAAGTAGGAAATTGAGGCACAATAAGCTCGAGTCACCTGTTTAAAGTCAGTCAGTGCATCCATTCCCCAAGCTGAAGACTCAACAACATTACTTAAAGCGCCATCCTTCCAGGTCAGCCTGGTTTCACTTAACACCTCTGCTTACACTTCTAACAGGAATGACGATGAGTATGATTTTTAAAATCAATTCTCTGGTATTTTAAGATGCAATCTTAAGGAGATTTCCCCAAAGTGAAAATCTCAACTGAAGTATAATTTGAGGACAAAGTAAATGCATAAGTTACATCTCCATCTGTAGAAGACTCATTATTTAATAAGTCTTTCAAGGTTAACGCTGGAACTCTTTTGAAATAATGGAAGAGTTCAGTTATGCACCTGAAATGTATCAAGAATAAGCTGGAGATGTCATGAAATTATCTAGCTTAGTTTATTTTAGAAATGGTCTATTCCTCAAAGGTATCTCATGTATAGCTGAAGAATATGTAACATTTAATAACCAGATTAAATAGGAAATGTCATTGTGGATAGGAAATGTTGCTATAATTTTCCTTTACTTACCTGATTCCAACTTTATAATTTCTGCTCTTAGAAATACTGACCAAATCTAAGATCCGCTAAGATGGTGAACTGTTAACCTAATGGTTTACTGCTCTACAGATCAAACACGCATTTTATATACTATTTTGATATGTATTTCTTTATAAGGAAGATCCCACATCTTTTTTCTCTACTTCACCCCCTCACCATACTCACTATTTCAACTAATGCACCACACCCAGTATCTAGTTAAAGAGGCCCACTGAGCTTTTCCCCAGTGCAAACTGACATTTTGTTCTCAAACAGTGGAACAAAATAGGATATCTTACTACGTTTTCAAAAAACCGATTGAAAGTTGGTGATTGTACTTTAAGCATAAATATGACAAGTTGAGGACTCATTCTCAGGCCTTCCCTTAGAGATGCCCATCACCCAGCATCTATTTCATGTCAGCTCCTTCAAATTGTGCCCTGTGGCTGACACACCAGCCCACACACACACACATACACACACACACACTCACACAACTATGGCACCATCTCTATAGAACCAGAAGACTTCTTTTCTTTTGCTGGCTTCCTCATCCTCCAAACAAGAATTCAAATGTCAATCACTTTTAGTTAGATTTCATGGAGCAGCATCATAAAAGTGGTAACCAATCCAATTGCAAATCACTTGATGAATCTTCTTTGAAGAGTTGCCAATAATGCTAATCGTCAAATGGTTGAATCCAGCTTTGTAAAGATGCGTTTGTGAAGAACAGCAATCTCTGTGACTTTGACAAAGGAACTGCTGACTTGCATCACTGTTTGTCTTTTGATGTGAAAGAGCAAATCGATTTATAGAGCTTTTGCTTGCAGATGTAGGATATGATTAGTATGCAGAAAGACCTTTCCACAGTGTCATTTGTTTATTTAGCTGCCTCTGCACTCAGCTCTGATTGTGTATACCTAATTAATGTATACAAAGCTAAAAGAAATAAAACCATGGATCCACAATCACAGGAGACTGTACAGCATGTCATTTATCACCATTGGGTGGGGGGACACTCCAATTTTACTAGCTGCACACCAAATAAAGCATGTAGATTTATAAAACATAACAATATAAATGCAAGAAATTTTTCTCATCAAAGTTCTTCTTAGCTATTTATAAACTCAGATAGGTGCAAATTAACCTGTTTAAATATGAAAAGGATGTACTTTCTTTCCTGTCTTGGTATTTGAATTTTTATTCAAAGCAGTTGTTGAGTCTTTATGAAAAGTACCTGTGATTTTTTTCCAGAGGTCAAAGTACTTTGTAAAACATCCTGTGAGACCTGAATCATCCCGATTTCAAGGCCTCGCTGTTCAGATGCTTGGAAATTTTAGCTGAGAAAAGTTTAAAGTGAAAAAGCAAAGACGCTAGAGACCTTCATGTCAATAATGAATGATCAATAGGAGTCACACACTCGAAAATTGACATTCAGTCAGCAGTTCCCTGTTATTCATGCACATTTCACATTGTCTCTTCAGGTTCTGTGAGAGGCACTGGTAGCAAAATGGCAAAGCTGCTGAAATTTTCAGACTACCAAATAATGAAATCCAGAGTGACATCTAGTGACATCCTACATTAGAAGCACTGCTTTGCCTCTCATAAACCCAGTCACATTACTCAGCACCCTCAGTCAGCTAGACTTTCCAGAACAGGAAACATCCACAAAAATTTTCTCAGTTAAAAATTTTCTAGTTGCCTCCAATGTTTGCTTCAGCCCACCACGAACATTTCAGTCACCAAACACTGCAATCCTCCATCACTGACTACAAGTTTAAATAGCCCTTTGAATTTCTCCACAGCATTCTATCCATGGTAAGCAAGCCTTTCACTAGTTTCCCCCACTGCTCTCATCTCTGCTTTAGTATGAACAGCATGCCAGAATCACTGCCTTAAATCATGCCAGGGAACTGCCAGAATAGTTTCAAACCTTTCCAAGAGCAGAAGCCAAGGGAGCTGTTATCTTATTGCTGAAACCCAGAACATGTTAGCCCATCTAAATCACTGGTGTCATGGTCTCATTTGCAATGAAATTTCTTCGATCCTTTTTTATGGTGTATTGGGAGATTTTTTTTTTTTTCCAGGAGGGATTGTTCTGAATAATGTGACCATTTTAAAAACAGGAAAAAATTTAACTAGGAGGGATGAAATATGTATAGTGTTCAAAATAACAGATTCAACAGATATACTTCTCATGGACATGAGACATTTGACTCTTAAGCTGGTGTGAATTCAACTGGAATATAACAAAGGCATGTTCAATAAACAGCAATACACCCATGTGTCTTTTGTCTTTAGAAGTCTCTTCTAAATAGAACTATTCATTTTTCCCTAGGTTTTTCCTCAAATGAACATGAAGAGCATGCCACATATAAGATCAATAAATTCCTAAGTGGACAAACCAATGGTCTGTGAGCAAGAGACATGTTTCCTGTGTTGGGGTGCAGGGAGCTATTCCCCCATTGAGCTGGTTGAGCAAGCAAATTAACATTAAACAGATTCATAGGAGAAAAGGAAAAACATGTATTACATCGGTATGGTTAATTCACATGGCTATAAATTCCAATGCAAGTGGAAAAGACTATGGCTTATGTTCTTGAGCTAATGAATGCAATAGGAGCCCAGGGCATCCAGGAGAGAGGAAGGAGGGGGGGACTAAGTGACAAGAAGAGGGGGACTCATATAACTATGACCAAATACTCTAGATGTTTGTCTTGCCACAAGATCAGTTTCTTCATTAGAAAGGTCATTTCAGAAGATGATTCTAAATCTTGATCTTCTTCTTTCTTTAGATGAATGGTAACCTTTACTTTTGAAGCCCACAAGTCTTCACTTGAACTTGACTCCACATGCCACGGTGATATGTTTTCATAAAGCCCATTCTGGACATCTTGTTTAAGATGTCTGAACATTTTGGGGATGGACTATTGCTTATCTGCAGTAATCAAAATTAAGGATAGAATGTTGTAAATCTATCCTCTGATGCCATGATCAAAAAAAAAGTCAAGTAATAATTTTTCTTAAATATAATAAATATTACCAGGGAGAGAATATTGTTATGGAATTAAAAGTAGTTTCTCTTGCTTTTCATGTATGAGATTTATGAATTAATTAATAATGATATGCCACAGTGGTGGGTGCTTAGGGTAAAGATAAGGTAAGCAGACTGATTTCTTGAAAAACTATTTTAAAACTTTTATCTAAAGATAGCCATTTCTTCCATGACAAATACCAAAAATATATAGATGTAGACTAATTAATGAGGTTCAATTTACCTTTTTGTGAGTCCCTTGTGTCTGTTTCAAATTTCACAAAATAACACTTAAATCAGTCATTCTAATATTTTCATTCACCTTTATTTCCTTTGTTTTATAGATGAAAAACAGAGGCCTGAGAATTTAAACAACTCCCCCCAAGGTTGCAGTTTTGGACATAATAGGTTTGTGTATGAATTCAGGTTTCCTGATTTGTGATCCATTTTCTCCCCTACTTTATCACTTGATTTTATGTCGTCATGCTCTAAGGCGACAATCAGAAAGCATACTAATTATTGTCAGTAGCATAATAATACACAATTTCAAATATTGTTAATCTGTTAATGTTTTTTGCTTTGATTTCTTTTAAATTTTCCATTTGAAACAATTTACAGATCCTCTAATTTGAAAGAATTATTGTGTAGAGTGAGAAAACACTGCATGAAAGAAAAAGATATTTAGATTTTATTCTTATGTTTTAGTAGATGTTTGGGAAATTCTGAATACCTATTTTTATCTGTTTAAAGAAAAATTCATGCCATGATCTCTAACGTCTCTTCTAGCTATAAAAATTTTACTCCAGTTATAAAGATTTTCCCTTTTTTGTACCCAATCAAAATACATAGGACCTAATTCTGTCACTATTCAGTATGAAAGATTGCCTTCTTACATATTTAGAGAGTGGATTTAAGTTCTATACATTTTAAAATATAGTAGTGCAAATTTTCCCTTTGAATTTTCTCTAACACTTAAATTAGAACTGCTTACAAATTTTTGCAAACTTTAACTATAGTCAAAAAAATAACCAGCCACCCTCTTTTCCCTAAACATAAAACCAAGAGCATGCCTTAGGTAGAAAAAAATGTTTCTCCCTCTTCTCATATCTTGCCAGTTTATTACATGTCCTTCTTGGCAAACTAATTTACATAGATTCTTATTCTGATTTTCATATACTTGTTTAGTGTGTGTGTGTGTATTCCATGTCATTTGTATTTTTCAGTATCTTTTCAGATAAACTTATTATTAAGTAGTAGTATTACTAAACTTTCTTTTCCTCTTTACAGTATCACAATTCATAGGAATGTAGGCTAGTACATGTGGCAGGTATACAGTAATGTGCTATAACAATAAATTCATGCACTAATATTAGGGCCTGCAGAGGCCTTAGAGTTTATAAAATCTGGTTCTCTCACTTTAAGGCCATAAAATCACTGTGTCTCACAGATATATATCAGTTAACCAGATATGACCAACCACTCAATAGAATCTAGAGGCTTCCTGACTAACAATTTCATATTCTTTCTATAATTTCTTTCATTTTTAAGAGATATTTTGAACACATTTTTAAGAGCATTTATTCTATAAATGATATTTGGTTACCATTCTTCACAATTAACTCCCACATACATCTTACCCATAATTATCCTAAAACCATATGTTCTCCAACACTTCATGGGCGCATCCATGCTACTTGATCGGCTGGGATCATGGCATATATGATAGAGAGAATAACGCCCCCCTGCATGACATAATGTCCAGGTTTTGATCCCCCAAACTTAAGAATGTTCTTACATGGCAAAGGAGAATTTGCAAACAAGATTAAGTACTGTGAGACAGATAAATTGACCTGGATTATTTGGATAGGCCCCAAATGTAATGAGAAGTATCATTACAAGAGTGAAGCAAAGGAAGATTTATCTACAGAGAAGAAAGCAATGTAAGGAGTAAAGCAAGATGCTATGCTGTTGGCTTTGAAGATGGAAGGAGCAGTCAAGATTTTGTTTAAGATGGTATGTGACCAAAATTAATGTCTTTACTAAAGGCAAATAAAGGCTGTTTCCCATAAAATATATGTATACATACATACCCTGTGTAAAACAGTACAAAAGAAAAAAGTTTTGGAAGAAAAAGTGCAATGGGAGGATGGATAGAAAGGCAAAGAATGCAGCTCTATAGTCTGGAAAATGCAAGAAAATGGATTCTCCTCAATCCTATAGAAAGAGCATAGCATTATGGCACTTATTTTGGTTCTGCAATACTGATTTTAGAATGCAAGTCTCAAGAACTATAACATTAAATGTGTACAGTTTGAAGTCACAATTGTTGGTAATTTTTTATGGCACCAATAAGAAACTAATACAGTAGAGACAATATTGGTCCAAGGTGTCAAAAGATCTGACTTGAACTTGCTGACCTACACCAATGCTCTACTTATTAGTTCTACAAATGCCTTTCTGTGGTTCCTAGTGGTATAATGATATTTCTCAGTACTATATTTTCATTCAAACTCAGTGAACTATCTCAGTGCAAGACAACTCTGTTCAGCTATTTACCTAGATAGAATCATAGGCACAGCTGATGTTACCCTATAGGCTCCTTGATATAAAATGTAAACAGATGTCTCCCTACGAAGGTAAGTTAAGATAAAAGTGGAGTCTTCAGAAGAGAAGTAAAATCCCTTTCTCCTTGAAACAGGACAGTGTTATCACAGGGTACAAGCCTACATTAGTGGAATATCAACTATATTTTATAGCCACTTGATGATTTTGTGCAGTGCACACACTGGGCTACCTTCTATAGTACCCTGGTTCTAGGATAGGCGAGACATAACACAACTCAGCTTCCTGTGGAAAGATACAAACTCTGCATCTTACTCTCTCACCAACTAGGAACAGATACTCATGAGAAGAGGTGCTGGCTTCTTAATACCAAAGTCACAACAGACCTTAATGGCATAAAAAAATAATATTCTGCAAGACAATATCAACCATACAATGTGTGCCAAAACTTTTTTTGAAAGCTCATGGTTAAATGTAAATATGCTACGTTTACCATGTTGCTAGCTCTTGTATTAGAAGATCACAGTTACAGAAACTCTAAACTAGTTAATAAAGGCCATTTAGACTTTAAAATAAAAGAAAATTCATATGACTATTAAGATAGAATTCCTATCAAAGTTCTCACTCATGGAATTAGTTATCTTGCCAATATGGGTCCTTTTTTCTATCAGTGGTCGGTATGTTGTGTTTTTTTTTTCCCCTAGAGCCTGATAAGAAAGTTTTCTGAATTGCCTTCATCAAGAAATTAATATCAATAAGAAATTACTAAAGCCAACAAAGTACTAATCAATATATAATTGTGTACTATGGGGCAACTTTTACCACATAATTATCACTATTGTAAATACCTTTGGGGAAAGGTTATTTTAAAGTAACATCTCTTTATTGTAGAAAACTTGCCTGTATATATGAGCAAAAGAAAAAAACCTAATCTTTAATACTACCAATAGAGATTTTTCTGATAATAATTTAAAAATTGTACTATAATATAGTCACAGAATACACCTAAAACCTATATTTATAGTTTAACAAATAGACACAAAATGAGTATTCACATAACCACTTCCCAGGTCAAGAAATCATTTATCATTTTCACCCCAGAAAATGTGTCTCCCTATGTCTCTTTCTTATTAGAATCCTCCCCCGTACCCACAAAGGCAACCCCTATCTTGTGCCACATCTATTCCTGCAGCCACCTTAGTAAAGGAAGTCAGACACGAAAGAACACATTTTATATGATTCTATTTATGGAAAATGTCCAAAATAAGCAAATCCATAGAGAACAAATGTAAATTATTGGTTTACGAGACCTGGTGCAAGGGGAGATAGGAGATGGACTCCTAATAGCTATGGCATTTCTTTTTGGGTGATAAAAATATTCTGAATTAGTAACAATGGCATGTGGCTTTGTGAATAAAGTAAAAACAACTGAAGTGTACATTTTCAAATTAGTTATTTCATATGAGTGAAATATATCTGATTTTTTAAAAATATGCTTCAATGTTTTCAACAATAATTTGTGTATTTCTGTGTAATGATCAGGACAAGAAATAAAAACATAAATGAATGTCACCTGCACTCTGATAGAACACGATGCAGCATAATGGGGATAAAGGAGTTGGTTACAGAGAAAGAACTGGAAAATTTTGCGGGGGGTAGCAAAGAAGCTTTTCATAAAAGTGAGTCTTGATCGGTGAGAGTACACATACGAACAGCAGGCAGGCAGGGTCTTTCTCTACAAGAGTGCCTTAAATAGACAGTTCACAGTTAGTCTGAGGGCTGTGGGCATTGTTAAGTTGGAATAAACTTAACACAAAATCCTGGGCCAGGGAACGCAATGAGTCAAGGATGGAGAGGTTGTCAGAACTGTAGGTCATACTAAGGATTTTGGATCTTATCCTGAAGGTAGTTGGATGGCATAGAATAGTTTGAATCAGAGAAATGAAATGATCATATTTGAATGTAAGACCACTCTGCTGGCAATGAGAAGATACTACACGAAAGCCAGCTGGGAGCAAGTAACTGGTTAGGACTCAACTACAATTAAGTGGACTGGTGTGGCTTTGTGCTGCAGCAACAACGCTTTGGAGGAAGAGTCTACAGAGAAAAAAAAAAGCCATAGAACTCACGGAATGCAATTATCATTTGAATGTACATGGACGTGATACAGAAATATATTACATCCTGGGGAAATTTCCAAGGATTATAGATGACTACCATTTTAGTAAAAACAAGTAAAGAGAATGGGTCCTGATAAAGCTAATGTGATCAAGATACATCAACACTGGCATAACATGATAGTCCTACATGACTTAAAGTCACTGTGTGGAAAGAAACAAAAGAACTTAGAAGAACAAAGACACATAGGAAGCACCTCCGTAAAACCCTTTTCCAATATTTAATGGCTTTCTGAAAACCACAGCAAAGGGAAACCACAGCAAGGAGCTACAAATTTACATATGCCCATAATTTCATTTTGGCACTTCCATTCTTAACATCAACCTTTGCTTTGTCTGATTTTCAGATCAATGAAGAAATGACAAGCATTATACCAGTGAGAATCCTGACACCCCATGGAACACAGGTCTAAAATTTTAACTTTGGAAATTACTAAGATATATACACCATTTAAAGAGGAACAGTGCAACTGAGTAGTCACGCTCCCATTTATTCTCATTCCAGTGTTCTGTTTTTGAGCTTGCCTTGGAAAAGAGAGAAGTATATCCTGAGATAAAGAAATGTGAATAAAATTCAGAAATATGAGCCTTTGTGTTATGAGTACACATGTGTTTTTCTCTTTTGAATGCCCTTGTAGTTTGTATTTCCCGTAACTGTCAGTGTGTATGCAGTTCCATATTCAATTATTCCTATATTAATAAAACTTCCTGCAATATTTTAAATAATCACTTAATATCTAAAAATACTGCATAAAACATGAAGTATTTATTGGCAATGCTTTTAAATAGACACATACGAAGAGATTAAAAAACACACTGTGAAAATAAAAGCTACTCATAGGGAGGAATTTAAATTGGTTAGCATGACTTAAAAAGTATAGTAGACAGCAGAAATATTTAATTTTGATAATATCAATATTAAACTTTAGCTGATCAGACAACGTGGAGAAAGCATGCTCTAGGATACACTAACTTCAATAAAACTACAGGGGAAAGCAGAGTTAAGGGATGCTTGTTAGTATGTGCTGCACTGAGGCCTCATCACCTTTTCTGCTCACGGTTCATGCTTCAGGAGCTCAGAAAGACAAGGTGAGAGAAAGTGAGTGGAGAACTGGGACAGTGTCTTAACTTCGGCGTATTTTATCCTTCTTTACTGTCCTCTGCTTCCACCTTCATCTGTCTTCCTTTTTTCGTGTACTTTTTAGAAAGGTGACAAGACAGTCTTAAGACAGGTCCCAGTAAAATTTAATATGATCCTGAACAATGGTGAAATGAAAGCAGGATGGCTTACTCCTTGACTTATGTAAAGTGTATTCAGGCCTACCTAACTCTCCTTTTGAACCTGATAGTGCATGGATTTCTTAATGATGTGCAAATTAATAGGCTTTATCAAAAATTCAATAGGTCTACAGTCAATGTAATAAGAACTGAAATTCTAAAACAATTTCTAAAAATATATCTACTGTATCACATGTACCTAGAAGAAATATTTAAACAAACAAAAGCTCTCAGCTGAATATTTAAAATGATTGCATTTCTCTTGCATAACCACCCTGAAGGAATATCAAAAACAAACATGCCCAACTAGTTTCCTCAATATTTAAACTCCAATCCTTACATTAATAATTGAAATGAAGATTTTATTTTCAAATTGGGTAACAAAAGCATTCTCTTTCCAGGAAATTTCCGTATTTCTCTTAGTGGTTCTAGGCAGTCATTGAATTAGGCTTATTTGAATTAACATAGTAACTGTTTTTTCTAATTTCAGTGTTATATATCAATGTTCTGAGAGAGGGTGATACCACAGGAGAGGAACATGGATAAGCTGATCTCAGAGATATTCAGAGTCATTTGCCATGCAGACAAAAAGTTCACACAAAATGAATATAACAATCAAAAATAAGGTAAAGTAGCCTCAGAGCAACATCTTCAAAAGACTTACCAAGACAACATAGTAAAGAATACCAAGAAAGATTGATCCAATGTTTAAAGAACCCAAAGATGCAGTTTTGAGAAGTCAGGTGAAGGGGACACATGTGTCCCTTTTTGGATTATTGTTCTGGCTGTTTGAATGTGAACCATCTTCTGCTCAGTGTTTAAGAAAAGTCACATGGGGTCCTGCTAGTTGCCAGGAACCATTCTTAACACAGAAGATGGAAGAGCATACTCATTTTCTCTCTCAACCCTAGTCGCTCGGTCAGAAGCAATGACCTATCTCAGCAAACCCAAAGTTCCACGTGGGAGCATAAGTTGGGAGCAAGTGGCACAAAGAAGCAGGCACAAGTGAGACTCCTTCCTTAGTGGCAGTGCAAAATGAAAATGTAGTGCCTTTTGTTAAAAATATATGTAGAGAGAGAATTTTAACACAGAAATAGCTGAGCACTGAAACACGTGTGAAGTCCTTCTAAGTGTGGGCACTGTGCAGTTGCACAGGTTGCACACCTGTGAAGCTGATGCTGTGGGTGCATTACAGAAGGAAAAGCATTTGATGACAAAGATTAGGTTGGGGGCATGGGGTTCCTGAAAAAGTAATTCTTCAATGTGTGTGCTGAGGGGGGAAGCGAATGTGTGTAATGTGGGGGGGGGGTGTGGCGATTGTAGCCAAATATAGCTAGTTACAATCAGAATGAAACTTAAAATTAGAGCTCTTTCAAAACTCACTGAATGACCAGGTTTAAGTAATCTTTGGCAGAATTTGCTGTCTTTACCAAATAAAGACTTCCCTTCTGTGTACATATTTCCTTTAGAAAGTGCTTGGGTGTGATTTATGAGATTTAAGACAGAAAAATAAAAAGTGTGTCAAGGATATTTTGAAAGCCAATCCTAACTCCATCCCTGACATAGCCCCAAGCAGTGGTGCCGATTACTCCTCCACTGAGAGGTGGTCATGCATCCGAGGCAGGGCCACACAGCTGCTGCCGACATGCTGTTTGTGAGTCCTCTCCAGGGATTCAGTCCCTTGCTGGCCAGTGCATTCAGCCAGGGCACAAGCCAGGTTCAGCCAGCAGATTTTCTTTTTTAGGGAAAGCCATCTGTTTAGATTCCTCTCCTAGTAAAACTGTCTAGCCTTGATATGCTCGCCCATAAATTTTGTGTCTGAGCTTAAAATTCCATGAACTTGGTATTTAGTAGAAGGCAAAGGCCCACAAAATGGACATGTGAGAAATTCTGTTAATGATGCCCCCAAATCATCTGGGGGCCACACGTCAGTCATGCTCAGGTGCTGCACCGCAGCTTGGTATCTCACACCACCTGACCTTCGCAGTCCTGGGACATGGATGAAGGTCTTAGAACAGAAAGTACTCAGAGTAGCTACTCTTACAGATTGTGCTGGCAAACAAAAGCCTTTTGTTAAACTCCAGAATTTTTTAGTCCAGGTTTCAGAATTTTTACCTTCATCTAGGGACAGGGAAGGAAATCTGCTGGGAAGTTCGTGGCAGTGGCAACACCCCAGTGGAAGTTCCAAGGCAGTGGCAACACCCCAGCAGGGCCGTGGAGTAACCTCCCTGCAACCCACACAGGCTTTCAGCACAGCAACATGTATTCAGCACACATGTGAAGACTCAGCTCTGCTCTGCAACCTGAAGCAGGAACAAAATCACCAGTCCTCTTGGCCCACTGGCAGAGCTGCGGCGATTTTCAGCCCGCAGTGGAAAGAGTGCTATGGGTCTGCGTGGCCTTTCCTCCATCTCACACAACCTCCCTGAGTTGATGTTGGTTTATTCAAATTAGTACATAATTGAAAGCAGCTGCTCTTCCATAGGTGACTGGAAGTCTTAATATTCTTTGGGAAACATGCAAAATTAACTGAGTTCACATAATTCAATATCTACTTTTTCACATTCATCTTCCTTAAATTGATTTTAATTACACAAATAACTTTATGGAACACCTACTTCATGTTAGGCATCAGAGTATCAAATGGCAAATCCTTTTTCCATTTTTATTTCACTTTGGCAATAGTCTATGAGCAAATATTCTGACACTTAAAAATTTAGAAATTTAAATGTAAATAAAATATGTAATTGGAAACCACACTAATGAATGAAAGTGGTAAGATTCAAACTCAGTTCCTGATGTTATAAAAGCTGTTTCAACATTTTTGGAGTATTTCTTATATATAAAGCAATGTAAAGCTTAAAAAATCAATATGAAAAAATATTCAACCCCCAACAGAACTTTTAATACAGAGAGGAAGAGATGAGAACATTTATAAACATACACACATACAGACAATGGATTCTTACCAAAGATCTAAAGGCAATTTAATGAAGATAGTTCATCATTTTTTTAATTCAGGTAATGTTGGTTTACAACACTGTATATTATTCAGACACAGGTCTACACTTCTTTAGATGTGTGTTAGCACACTGTCTTACCACAAAGCAGGTATGTGGAAAAATTGGACATTAATTTATAATTTTTTAAAAATAATTTCAACCCGTATTTTGCACCATATCCAAAAGTTCATTAAAATGATCATAGACCTAGATGAAAAACCTAAGTAAATGTCATCTAGAAGAAAAAACAGGAAGACAAAGAAACCTTTGATACAATGACAAAAGCTCAATATATAAAACAAACAATTGGTAAATTGTACCTCATCAAAATTAAAAGCTTCAGCTCCTCAAAAGATACTGCTAAGGAAATGAGTAGATAAACACAGATTGGAAGAAAATACTTGCAAATCATATATCTGCCAAAGGATTTGTACCCTGAATATATTTATAAATACATAAATGCAATAAGAAGAAAACAAACAACTCAATAAAAATAAATGGGCAAATATTTTATGGAAATTTCACAAAGATATATGAATGTCAAATAGATACAAGATACTGTCATTAATCAACGGGAAAATTCAAATTAAAGCCACAATACTATGTCTTGGCACAGGTTTTAGAATGGCTATTTTTTTTTTTCTAATAACCCTACAAAAGTGCTAGAAAACATTTCGGCAGTTTGTTATGAAGCTAAACATTCATTTACAATATGACTCAATCCCACCTAAGGGAAATTCACACACATGTGAATGCTCATGACAGCTTTATTAATAATCTCCCAAAGCTGGAAACAACATTAATGTCCACCCACCAACTAGTGACTAAATAAAAAAAACTGGTAAACCCACAGAATACAATGCTACTTATCAATAAAGTAAACTACAGATTACATACAATAACATGAATCTCAAAACAGGAAGCTCAATTTTAAAAACCTGTATATTATATAATTCCACTTATATGACATTCTAGAAAATGAAAAACTTTTAAGACAGAAAACAGTGGTTCTCTAAGGAGTGAGGGTGGGGAAAGGGGTTCACTACAAAGGAACCCAAGGGAAGATTTTGGGATGATGGAAATAGTCTCCATTTTCCTTTTGACAGCAGTTATATGAATTTTTACATTTGCCTGTGAAAATTCTATAACCCTGTCTCTGGTAAATACTCTCACCTCCCATGACTCTGGCCTGTACCCCAGCTCTTATATGCATAAATAAATAAATCTTTAAAAAAATTCTATAATGTAAAAGGGTGAGTTTTCCTGTAGGTAAATTACATTCCAACAAACCTGATTCTAAATATTCAGCATGTCTAACTAAGCTATTTTCTTGAGTCTTGTCCCTTCCCCATTCTAAGGAAAAGCACCAGACCCAGAGGACACCCAGCTGTCACTGCCAGCACACAGCTTTGGGGCCCAGTAAATCCTACCCTTTCTATTTATCAGAAACCTGTCTTCCTCCCCATACCTGTCACTAATGTTCTTTGTTCTTTAACATTTCTAGCCCAGGTTCTTTCTTGACCTCATGACTCTTCCATTCCACTGAGTCTGTTTTTTACAAATCTGTCCTCCTCTGTGCTCTGGCCTGAACAATCTTTATAAAATATAATCCTTATCAGTGATATTCTGTACGCCAAACCTTTTAAAGTTTCCTTTAGGGTAAGGTGCAAGTTCCTTCAAGAGCTTAGCAGTCCTGTCCAGTGGTGCACCTGCTGCCTCTCTGACTTCCACACTGCATGTTGCAGCCATACTGTGACAGACATCCCAAGTCCCAAATGTGCCACATTGCTTTTTCCTGCCCCCAATCTTTGCAAATTCTGCTTTTTCTTTTTTTGCCTAAAATGCCTTTTTTTTTTTTTACATTATCTCTACTGAAATCTACTCATCCTTCCAGAATCTCCTGACTTCTTATTTACTCCATGGAAACTTCTCTCCCATGGCTCCATCAGCACCATCATCAGAGATTTGGATGTGCTAGCCCTGTGCTTCAATAGCATATGCTTGCACCTTAATGCGGGCACTCCCTTCCCTGTCCTGCAATTTAGCATCGATCTGGCTAACCCAATGAATATGTGCTGTTAAAGAAAGTGGCTGTGTATAATATGCCCTTCAATCATTGGCAGCCAAGGGCCTTTGGTAAATATCTTTCATATGATTGAGCAAATGAACATATAAATATATTACAAGTGCAACATCAGATAAAAATTGCTTGGAACATTTTACCCTCCTGACCTACATCTCTTGATATTTTGACTCTGGGTAGACTGCTTTCTGAGAAAAGATCACCTAACACATGCATCAGCAGTGGCACAATGTGGTCCGAACAAATCCCTGGGGCTATGAAAGAGCAAATGTGCTAAGGCAGGTATACTATATAAAGTAGATCAGTTGTGGGAAAAGTACAAGAAGGGTTAGTAATGTCATTATCCTTTATTTAAAGTTCTCAGTAAAGGTTTTCATAAGATGTTCATGTTACTCATAGGTCACTCCTATTCCTTAGTAAGGCCCAAGTAGTAGCTGAGCTATTTGTGGCACTGGTGGGCTCAGTGCAGAGACGTGCCTGTGCTATGCATCTCTATTTGTTATGCCCTGATAAGCATCGGGGTTTGCTTTTTTTCTCCTGGTCTGACAGTAGAAGCTGATTTTTTGGCATGTGCTTAAATGACTATACATTTTCAAAAGAAGCAGAGATGAGAAGAATTGGGGCATGGAATGCCATCTGAAACTGCTCAGTTTACTGCACTGGATCCCCCCTCATGAGAAAGAGTGAGTCACAGACACTAAATCATCATGTTCCGGTGCACAAACATAGGACTACTTCAGTGCCCAGAGTGACAGTCGCCATGGAGAGTCACCACGGAGAGGCTGTTCCTACCCCTAATTCTATGACAGGCCACAGGGATCAGACAGAAACAATATGTACAGATTGTATCAAACTGAAAGTAAAATAGATGTTCCACACTCACAGGTTGATGCTGATGTTTTATTGTTTCCTCCCCCCCCCTTTTTTTGTGAAGGGTGGGGGGGTGGGAGTAATTAGGATATATAAAGCATAATAAAGTGGATTTGTCACACTTTTTTTCATCTTAATAATTTTCTTCTCTTTTTTCCAGAGTTGGGGGAGTGTCTTCTTTATCTTTTGTGTTGTGATTTCTAATTCATTTTCAGTCAATCTTCTTTGACTGTTTATTCACTGGAAATGAATTAAAAATTACAAAAACTATAGATTATTCATTTTCAACCAAAATATTGTTGCAAACAAATTGTTGTGCTGAGCAGCTGACTGAATTTTAATCAAATTACATTTTGTCAAGTTGGAGTCAGTGAAATTGCATTATATAAATAGTTTGTGGGCAAATTGATTAACGACGAGGAGTCACCGGGAGCCCTCAGAGTGGCCCCTGGCGAAGCTTGGTGGGGCCCAGTGGATGCATCAGCCAAGCAGCCTTGTCACAAATGGCACCAGCCGTAGCAGTGCTGACAGCCCTGACAGACAGCAAATCAAAGCTAAGCAGCTGGAGAGAACTTGTTTTTTTCCTATTTGCAGAAAAACCCCAGAGAGTCCCCAAAATATCTGGGGAACCCTACAATGAAGAAGGACATAGTCTTATTTTCCATCGGACATACACATCGGACAGGATATACACATGGTGTATATCCTGAGTAAGGTTATTATATAATCTGCAGGACACAATGAAAATGCAGGACTCTTTTTCAAGCAGGAAACAGTGCTATTAAAGGCACTATAAGGATTTTCCCCTTCTTCTATAGTCTCTCAATTTGTCATGGTATTAACTATTTAATGTCATTCTAAGTAATGACATTTTTAAATTTACATTATTATCATGAATTTTAACATTCTCCTTCATATTGTGCAATGCTAATTTTAAATGCAAATACAGAATTTATAGTGAAATCAATGAAACGACACATTTAGTATTTCATAGCTTGTACATGTATGTGTAATTTATTCTTATCACAATTGGAAAGGCTGTACCAAAATAACTCAGCTATTACTTTTCCTCTTGATACATGGACATTCTTGATGAATAAGAAAAGACTAGAAGGAAAAGGAATTATGAATTGCCTATCATTATTATGAGTTGTCATCATTGGTTGGCTAATACAGAAAAGTAATTTATACCTTTAAGAAAAGTATGATAGGTTGCTTAGATGTTTGCATTTGTTAGAATATCATTTTCTTCTCTTTGCATCTGAAGCAAGTTTTGTTTTCACAGAGGAAACCTGGTATCTCAGATTTTTAGCACACTCAACTGTAAATCTTACTTAGTAGGCTACAAAAAGATCCAAAGAACAGAATAGAGAGACTCCACAAAAACAATCCCTGGACTGGAACAACCTAAATACCTTTCAATAGAAGAATAAAGAAAGAGAAGCTATTTGTGCGGTGGAATATTACTTGGCAATAAAAAATGCAGATGACTGACATATGCATCAATAAAGGTGAATCACAAAAAAAAAAACTATGCAACTAATAAGAGCAAATACAACACAGCAGATACTGTCAGATTTCTTTTATTGTGGGGGTCTAGGACAGGTAACTTTAACTATGAGATAACAGGACACTTGTTCCACTGAAAGGATTATGGGATATATGGAAAATTTCCTGAGAAATCTTTTTGGGATGCTAGAAATGTTCTATGACTTGATTGGGTATAGGCGACATGTGTATATTGTTTTGTCAAACTCACCAAACTGTACATTTAGAATCTTTGAATTTTATTTTATATAAATCCCTAATAAAAGTTATTTTGTGTTCTTTTATCAAAAATAGTTATACTTGTATCTTTTCTCTTTTTAGGGAATTTTAACATCAGAGTGACAATGCCACAGGATTATATTGGTTTTAGAACTGAAAAAGCATTATTCAATCTGTACATTTATTTAGGAGAATAGGCTTACTTATTATAGTAAGCCATCCCAATATCTGTATTTCTTGCCATCAAGGTTTTACTTATATAATATCATTAAAGTTATCTCTATAGAGAAGTTTCACACTGTTGTTAGATTTGTAGGTTATTTACATAGTGATTTACTTTCATATGTAAATTAATTCCTGCCCCCAATTTCATTTTTTTATTACTATTATTATTATCTCTCAGAAAGCTCACAGTTTCTGTTCCTTAAAATATTAGCGTGGTCATCTATATTAATAAATATATCAATATGTAAACATTTTTAAATGCTAAAATAATCTTGACTTGTTGGTGATATATTAGTCTTTTGACATGTGGGTGGTTTCCATTTGTTAATATTATAGTTAGGAATTTTCCATTGACTTTTATAGTTTAGGTT
Source organism: Galemys pyrenaicus (assembly GCA_019455555.1). Classification (NCBI taxonomy): domain Eukaryota; kingdom Metazoa; phylum Chordata; class Mammalia; order Eulipotyphla; family Talpidae; genus Galemys; species Galemys pyrenaicus. The sequence goes on along the minus strand of JAGFMF010011655.1, from coordinate 2,324,886 downwards.
GCTATTTAATTTCCAGTTTTCCTCTCAAACCATGTCTGGCATTGATATCAGGGTTATACATGCCCTCAATTGACTTTGGGAAGCTGCCAATTTTTCTCTATTTATGAAAGAGTCGAAACATTGGAAGAAGATTTGGCACAATTTGTCTGTGAAATTATCTAGGCATCATACATTTGCTAGAAATTACCTCCCTTCTCAATTTCTCCTATGATTATTGACCTATATGGGTTTTCTTGACTATTCTGAATCTATATATCTAGGGAATTTTTTATTCCACCTAGATTTTCAAATCCACTGAAATATAGTTGTTAGTGTGATTGTCTTTTAAAAACTATAGTACTATTTTTAGTTTTTTTCCAGAAAATCCTTCCAAACACTAGTCTACTTTGTCTTTCTGCAGAATAAGTTTTATTGGTCATTTATGTTTATTTTCTCTTACCTCATAAAATTCTGTTTTACCTATAATTCATGTTTTACCTATATTACCTATATTCCATGGTTCATTCTACTTTACTCTTTTTTTTCTGCTCATTAATTTTTTTTACTAACTGAAAAAAAATTTTTACAACATTATAGTCCCCATATTTCTCCCATAACAATATTACCTGTGACCCATCACCATATTCCCTTGTGTTCTCTCCTCTCCTATTGAGACCTCCTTCTTCCCTTTCCTTACTTTTCTTTTTTATTTTTATTGTTTGTATTTATTGAACTAAAGTCTCAGAAACAATTTTTCAGTATATTTTAATCTAGGAGATGCATTTGAGATTACAAATTTCCTCCTGAATATTACCTAGACTGCATTCCATAAGTTTTAATATGGGATATTCTCTTTAGTTATAATTGATATTTTGATTTCTTCTTAATCTCAAGAGTTTTCTAGAATATCCTTTTTAAATTTTTAAATGGTTGGAGGACAGAGATTTAATATCTTATTATTAATATATATTTTCATTATACTGTGTTCACAGAATGTTAACTTTAAGATTTAAAACTGCTAAAATTTTTAGATTATCTTTTTGATATATAGGTGGAAAGTTTGTGTGACTATAATCATGTTTGAAAGGAAGTATAGTAAGCATTTTCAATGTATTTTTATTTATAAATTGAATCATTCAAATAATTTAGAATGTATATTTTATGTTTTCTTGATCTGTAAGTTATGGGATGGGTGCTAAAATTTCTGATAGTATCTCTGAATTTTTTAAATTAACCTTAGATTTCTAGCTGTAAAATTTCCTTCATTTTTCATGTTTGCATCTTTTTGTTTTTACATATTCAAAAACATTTTAGACAAAAACTATATACTTCAATTTTACAACACAATGTCTTCAGATATGTATATATACACAAGGTGAAATATGGTCAAAGTAATTAACAGAACCATTTCCTCACATACTTACCATTTCTTGTGTGATTGTGTTAAGAACTCTTGAAATCTACTCTGAGCAAGATTTCAGTATATGGTACAGTATTTTTAACTATTGTTATCAGGTTATACACTCTAGACACTTTCAGCCTATATTACTTGCCAACTGGGAATCCTATTGTGTTTTTAACTACTTTTGACTTAAATTATATTTTATACTTTAGAAATTTCTTTCCTCTTTAATTCCTCACTAGAATGGGTTTTCTTCCAATTTCTTAGTGAATTTGTTTTATTAACAGACCATGTTCTAGCAATCTCACACATTTGTACACAATCTGTGAGCAAGGCCACTGTGTTCCAAGCTATCTTTTCCAGGACGTTTTTTAAAGTAAGCAACTTTTGAAGATTACAGGTAGTATCTTCCTGTGAGTTCAAAGGGCAGGTTTGATTATCAGGTTTGATTATTCAGTAAGTAGCTATTATTTCTCTCTAGAGCAAAGGGCAGGCATAGTTTACTCTCAATTACAAAGGACTTGGATTCCCTAAGCCTGTGGTTCCTCTTCTCTAATACAATCCATTGCATGTTCCTCTGCAGTGTCATCTGTGCCTCTTAAAGTCACCCTCTGGGAACTAGAACTCAATTTAGTCAGGACAAATAAACAGATGTTCGCTCTGAGTAATAATGTCCTTTGTCTCTCACCAAAGAGTTTTAAGTCTTCTACCAGTATCCATGAAGCTGTGTGAGACTTATTTGTCAGTTTGCAAGTCAAGTAACATCTCAGCTCTTTCAGCTCTTGACAGTTTTACATAACATTTCTACTCTATGCAATGCTTCTCCTGATGCCTGTGGACCACAGGAACCCTGTTGTGAGTAAATGAGGACATTTTGATTGTGGTCTTGTAAGCAGAAATGTCCATCAGCACCACCCAATCCCCTTGGGCTAGCTTCAGATGGGCTAGAACTGATGGCAACAAAAGACCATGTTAATTTCAAAGTGTAAAGCTGTCAGTTGTGGGAAAGTTCAGAAACCCTAAAAGGTAGATAGCACCAGTGTGGGTAAGGTGGGCCATGGCAGTTCTAAAGGAGAAGCTGCATAAATCATTACAGCAGCGATAGCTATAGACACACCAGCAACCCCTCAGCCTGGACACCTCAGAGTCCCTTTGCCCTGAGGCAAGGAGTGAAAGAGGGCAGGGTCTCTAGTCCAGCCCAGGTCTAAGTGCCAATCTATTGGTTGATTTGGACCTGAATACCTGAATGTCAACCAGTGCTAAAATTCAGGGCTCCTCTGTGAAATCTCTGTGGCTTTAGAGACCTGTGATCTACGGTTGTATTTACAGTCTAATGTTGATAACCATCAGTCTAATGATTTCAAAAGAGCACCTATTTGAGAAGGACAGCTTGGGTCCTTTCCTAATGCAGAAAATGAGGCAGATAGCAGGATAGAAATAAAGTTGGGTCAAATTAAGGCAAAGGAAAGGCCCAAACTACTGGTGAAAAGTCAGCCTCATCACTGTCCATGTGGCACAGACCAAGGGTTTCTTGGAGAAAACTGTTGGAATCACAGACTCACTTCCTACCCCCAGAGGGTGGTGGCCCATCGCAGGGCTAACTATAGCATTAAACCAGTGGATCCACATGAGAAGTATTAAGAGGAGATGCCTGACACCCAGCTCCTGCTGATGCTAGAAAATCCATCAGTGTGTGGAGCTTACTAAAAAGCCGTGCTGAACAAGAACTGGTTCCAGCTTAGAGTACCAGTCTGTAGGGTCTGACTGTCCTATGCTCAAAATGAACAGGGCTCCACAATGATGGACGCAGGCTCAGAACTACATACCATGCTGAAACACACCATGCTGAGTGTGGTTTCTATCGGGTGTCTTTATGTTCCTTCTGAGAATACTAGCTCCTGTGCAAATACCAAACAGCACTGCTGAACTCCAAAACTACTCAAGAGAAGAGGGGGGAGAGGAAACACAAGGATTGCAGCAATTGAGCAGCTCTCTGGCTGACACGAGGACATGAGAAATGAAATGGATTGCTCTCTTGCTGCTGTTGCTCGCGAGAAATGTCTGCAGCCCACCTCACTGCTGTTGCTATTTGCTCTGAGATTGTGAGCCCAAGTATCGGAAATCTTTGGCTTAGGAATAGTTGATTAAAACTTAGTTCTGGTTACATTAGGCTAAAGAATAGGAGCTGAGCAATCAAGCTTAATGACTGATGGTGACTGTTGCAGATGGCAGCCAAGAAAATAAAGGGATAGATTGGGGCTGTACATAAAATGTGGTTGCTGCTTCTTTTTTTAATAATTACACCCATCACTGTTGGAAATGAGGGTTGGGATCTCACTGCCCATCTAAGAAAATGGTGGACTCTGAATAGGAGGCAACAAATTTTGAATTTCCCTTTCCTATGAAATGGTTTAAAAAAACTTCTTTCTCACATCAGTCTTGCTACAAAAGAGTAGAAGCCAAAATAATGAGATGGAGGTGACAATTGATCCAAACTATTGGGGGCCAGGAGAAGGCAGCAGTGATGTTAACCTTATTAATGCTATGTTAGCATCTCCCTACAGTGTTCAAAATTACCAATATTTGCATTCTTGTATCTGTAAAGCATTTTTAAGCTTAGATTTATTTCACTGCATAAGGAGACATTTATAAAAAGGAGCTTATAACCATGAACTGAAATGAGCTGAAAAAAAAATTTGTGATGAAATTAATCACAAGTCATATGTACAAACTTCCTCAATATTTTGTAGTTGTGTTTAATTGTTTGGGCTTCATTTGCAAGAGAACAGGATTGCCTCTGCTTCAAATGGAGTTATTTTCCATATTTTGCTCATTTGATATGATCTTGGGAAAAAACATAGATATCCCTTAAGAGAGACAAACAATTCACGTCATGAAAATGGGCTGCATAAAACAGTAATAAATACATATTCAAGGGCATAAATATGTAGTAACACATTGCAGCTAAAAATCAAATATGTGCTAGGATTTCCCCTAGGGAAAGAAATAGGCTGCATCAAAAGCAATTTCCCCTTTCCCTAAAGGCCCCAAATGTCCCACATTCTCAATTCACACATCCTGCCTTCTGGACCACTTTTGACATTAAGAATTGGTAATATTATCATGTGTTCTTGTTTTCAAATCATGGTGTCACTCCTAGGTAGGAGGGGTACACATTTGTACCTCTTAGAGTAACAGCTATTGCCTCGCTTTCTCTAAATGCCCAAGATAGTAATTTACATCTTCTCAGGCTATACAGAATAGATTTTCATCTCCCACTCCAAATGAAGTTTTATATTTCTGTCCACAGTGACAACTGAAAGGAAGCTAAGATCACTTTACTCTTCATGTTTTCCTCAAACATAAATCTTGTCAATGCCTTTTAAATTATCACACATATAACAAAACAATTCTTTTGCTATAACTCCATCTTTGCGTCAGATACCAATTCCTAAGAATTGCAGTTTAGGTGAGGGTTAGGGTGAAGAAGGCAAAGTGTGGGAAAAGCCAAGACCTTTATACAAGTAAGGCGGAGAACTCTGATCTCCAACCGGCAAGATCTTAATGAGGATTCAATCTTTCAGTTGCACCTAAATCATTTTCTCTGATACTCTGGTTTCTGTCCTGTATCCCAGCCTTCCCACATCCCCGCTAAGTGCAATGGACAAGTGCTTGTCCTTTCTGCCCAACAGTGAAATCCAAGTGAATACCAGGTTTAAAAACTCCACATCCCTTGCAGAGCCACAGTATTGTTTAGATGATGGAAAAGGTACTGTATGTTAGACCTTTAACACAGTGTCATATAGGGGCTAGATGCCATCATCAGCACCAGGAATGTTACCGTGCTGTTGTTATTACTATATGGCTCTCTTGAATTCTTGCATTATTTTTTTAGCTCTTTCTTATTTTATTCTAGCCTTAAAAAATTGACCAAACTTTGGCCTCCCTGGTGGCACAGCGGGTTGAGGGCCGCACTGTGAGGCATCCATGGTACAGCGGCATGAGTTTGATCCCCGGCCAGGGAGGGGACCCACATGGTGAGGCAGATCTCTCCTGCCTCGCCCGCTGCTCCCCTCAAGCAATGGATTGCAGTCCATCTGCCTGTTCTGCTCCCCGCTCTGTCTCTGGTGAATTCTCTCACCTCCTGTGCCTCTGGCCTGTATCCTTGCTCTTGTATGCGTAAATAAAAAATCTTTAAAAAAATTGACCAAATTTTCCCTATCAAATTTTGAAGGGGTGGATACATTTAGAAAATAGACAAATGTCCTATTTCATTGGGGTCAAAATATCCTGCCATTATTTCAGTTTGTCAATATCTCACCAGTCTATAAAAAACCAACTAGGGCTTCCCTGGTGGCACAGAGGGTTGAGCACCGCATTGTGTGGCATCTGCTGCACAGCAGCACAAGTTCGATCCCCGGCCAGGGAGGGGACCCACATGGCACAGCAGACCTCTCCTGCCTCACCCACTGCTCCTCTCAGCAGTGTATTTCAGCCAGCCTTTTCTGCTCCCCATTCTGTCTCTGGTGAATCCTCTCACCTCTCATGCCTCTGGAATGTACTGCAGCTCTTGTATGCATAAATAAATAAAATCTTAAAAAGAAAGAAAGAAACCAACCATATCTCTTCGACTGGGAAATACTCACCAAAGTGTTCATATAATGACAGATGGATGGATGCTACAAACAGATCAAATTTGATCTTAAACATTTTCTCAAAGAAATGAAGCATACAAACAAAAAGTAGTAAAAGTAATCAGTGAGTGTAATAACAAAGGAACCTAATGCTACAAATTGTTGAGAAAACGTGCTAATGAAGAACTAGTCAACAGCTGATAGAAGAGTGATCTGAACGCCAGTAAAGGTTTACCTCTTAATGACAGAGTTGTTGAAGAAAATAATACTTATGAAGCAAACCGAAATACTCACTGTTCAATCTTCATAGTATTTTCTTGCTACTTAACATAGAAATCTGAAGTTACAGTGATTGGGTGCCAATCCCATGTGCTGTTTAGTTGCATCATCTCTAACTACAGAGATGTCACAGATTCTACTCATTCCACTACTGTTTTCACCATTGTCTAGATAATCTTGAACAAGCTACTTAACCTCTCAGTACCTCAGCTTTCTTATCTGTAAAATAAAGATAATAAAATATACCTTATGAGGCTGATTTGAGAATAAAATCAAATAATGTGTGTGAATTATTAAGAGCAGTGACTATCCCATCATAAGTAATACATATTATTCATCATTATAGCAGGGCTCTTTTTCAGTTTTATGAAAATAGAGATATTAAAAGCATAAAATTACTAGTTCTCAGGTCAAAATTGTCTCAATTCTGAAAATATGGAACTGCATAAAGAGAGAACGACATAAAACTATATGTAAAAAAAAATTGATCATAAAAAAATTGAACACGGAGCCTCCCTGGTGGTGCAAGGGGTTGAGCACCACATTGTGGAGCTTCTGCAGCCACTGTGGTGCAAGTTCGATCGCTGGCCAGAGAGGGGACCCACATGGCACAGCAGACCTCTCCTGCCTTGCCTGCTGCTCCGCTCAGCAGTGGATTTCAGTCCATGTGCCTGTTCTGCTTCCCGCTCTGTCTCTGGTGAATCCTCTCACCCCCCGCTCCCCACCTCTTGTCTGTACCCCAGCTCTTGTAAATAAATTAAATCTTTTAAAAATTTTTGAACACAGACTTCCCTATTTTTTTTTTGGGGGGGGGTTCAATCGAATCTCAGTTCTGGTGCTGAATTAATCATTCTCAGATATTGGCCAATAAAGTCTTACAAGATACCTCTTTTATGTCCTTCACCTCTTTATTTCCCTCTTTTTTCTCCATCCAGTTCCTCTCCCTTCTCTAGCTATCTAGCATACAAAACACAGGTATTTACTCTGTTTATATGTACACAGTATTGAGAAGATATACTAAAATAAATGTGTATGTTGAAAAGACATAGTGTCACGTATGTATCATTCTTAAATTACATAAATGATATGATACTACTGATGTTAATTTTTGATATATTTTACTCAACATTATGTTCATAAAAACTGTTCCTGTTTCTGTATATGCTTCTAGACCATTGTGTCTGACTGTTGCATAGTAGTCCAGGTATCCACAACATTTCACACATCTACCAAGACAATCATCTAAGTAACTTTCAACATCCTTCTACTTTTAGTTCAGCTACAATAAATATACCTGTTCATTTTCTCTACCAGTAATGGATTCCTGTGTAAGGAGATACCATAACTAATTCACTGATACAGTTAAATTGTTTACAGAAAACCTGTACTAATTTCCAACATCCTCACCAATCTGACCACTACCTAAATATGTCTTATTTTTGTTGATTTAACTATAAAAATGCTCCACATTTTTAGGTCCACATTTTTCTGATAGTGAACTGGAGTTTCTGTTTACATACTTATCTACCATCTCTATGGAGTCCTTATGCCTATCTTTTACTCAATTTTATATAAGGCTCTGCTTGCATATTTGAAATACTAGTTTTTGTTATAATGTTATATATAATGTTCATATAATGTTATATGAAGTTTTGTTATAAACTAGTATTTAAAATACTAGTTTAGATCTTTTAACTATCTTCTCCTTGTCTATTAGCCATATGTTGCCTGTATTTATGTTGCTATTCATTGAACAGAAGATTTTATTATGTAGTCAAATAATATATTATTTTTATAGTTTTGCTTTTAAGTTATTGTTTTAAAGTTCTATCTTACCCCCAAAGTCATAAAAACACTCTTTTACTTTCTTTTTCCATTACTTTGTCCAAAATAAACAAAGTCAGATACTAATTTAAGCAATAAGGAAAGGTTTTAGTCAGTAAATCCATTGTAATATGGAGGAAGGTTTAGCATGACCTGAACCCAAATTGACTGAAACAGAAAGCTAGGGTATGTTAATGGAAAGACACCAAAGAATGTGGAGGGGGGTTAGTCCATGTGTATAGGCCACCTGGATTTATTAATTGGCACTTACCTGGAAGAGAAACAAGTGTCTATCTAAGGACAGAAGTCAGTGGTACAAGCTGAAGCAAGATACCCAAGAAAGTTATGCACCTACCCTTCTATAGAAAGTAGGAGAGGTTACCAGAGTTATCTCCCTAAATGTCTGCCTATAGAGACAACTCTCAGGTCTTTTAATAAACAGTTTGAAGTGGTGGTTTTATATCACAAAAGACAGAGAGGATTTATAACTGTAAACATTCTAAAGTAACTGCTCTAAGAGGTAGTTCAGAGGCTATAATGTCAAAGCTCTCCAACATATAGAACCAATAGGGGGTGTGTGTGTGTATTAAGAAAATGTGTAGGTGCAGTCTAAAAGCCCTGAGAACCAGAAGAGCTGAAGGTATAAGTTCTGATTCAAAACCTGTAAGTTTGCTCCCCAAGAAGAGCCAAAGTTTCAGTCTGCATCTAAAAGCTAGAAAAATATAAACAATGACCTAACTCAATCAATCAGGCTGGAGGACCAACCTTTTTATTTTATTGAGGACTGCAACTGATTGTATGACATCTATCCACATTAGGGAGGACAATCTACTTAGTCCACCAATTTAAATGTGAATCTCATTCAAAAGTATCCTTACAGATACCCTGAGAAAAATGTTTGACCAAAAATGTAGGCACCCTGTGATTCACTCAAGTTGAGAAATAAAATTAACCATCACAGAGACCAGACTAAGATAGCATCAAAGGATGTTCCTTGCTTTGCTGCCAGGAAAATAATTTGAATGTTGACCCAGACTGGAAATATCACTGGAAGGTTCTGTGATTTTGAGCAAGACTAGAGAACCTCCTAGATATTAAAGAATAACACAGACTGCATCAGAAGGAACACTGATATTTATGCTTCATTAAGCAAGAGGTGAGAGCGTAGAGAAGTACCTGGAGATTGTGGTCCCAGTCAGAAAGATAGAGTACAAACCTTGGTAGTGCCACTGGGACAATGACTTTGAGAAGGGCTTTTAGGAAGCTGAATGGTATGGTGGCAAAGGCATTAACTGAAGGGACATATGGGCAAAGGAGCTGGTTGTTCCCAGCAAAAATGGTCCCCAGTGAAAACAGGAACACTGCACTGGTCTGTGCTCCCTCCTCCCCCCACCCCATACACACACCCTGTAGGGCTGGTGTGGACCTTGTGGAGTTCACTGACAGCTCACAGGCTACAGAGACTCAAGCCTGGTACCCTCAGAGAGGAGGCCTATCAATAGGCCACAAACACATGGCAGCCTCCTCCCCACACTCCTACTAGTAACTGGACTCCTTCAGGCCCCTCCCCATCACCTGACTCAACAGCTATAAAATGAGATCATCAGACTTACAGTAGCCCAGAAAAGCCAAACATCTAAAATCATATAAAAGTTGGGAAAAACAAAGGTAGAAAGATCACAAGAGACTGAGGTGATAGTGCACTGGTGAAATGGTGGTGGGAGTTCCATGGGGACTACAATTGATATCAAATATAGATAGATATATAGATAGATAGATAGATAGATAGATAGATAGATAGATAGATAGATAGATAGATAGATAGATAGATAGATGAATAATAAATAAAATTAAATAGTTGGGAAAAACAAAAACCACCACAGTGCCACCTTCTGGATAAGTAGAAATATTGTACATTATTACTACAGAGACTAAAATAAATATATAGGGAAATCAATAGCAGCAGAGTGAAAAATATAGCATAAGTCATCTTATGACATGAAGGACCTGTGTTATCAGAAGTAGAGAACAACTTTCTAGATTCTAACCACAAAGACATGGAAGGTTTTATCTTCCTATCAGATAGTCTGCCATGATAAAAAGTTCAAAATAATGAAGGAAAACTCAAAAAACAAATAAATCACCTGAAAAAAACAAAATTAAAAACAGAAAATGAAAACTGAAGCTTTAAATAAGAAAATATCAGAAATTCAGGATTTAAAAAGATAGAGGACATACAAAATTCTGGAGAAAGCTATGGAAACAGAGTAGAACAAATGGAAGATCAAATCAGTGAACTTGAAGATGTTAATTCACAAATGATTCTGGTGGGGAAATAGAAAAGTGAAGTAAAAAGTGAAGAAACATTTAAAGGATTACCTGACTCCATAAGGAAAGGCAAATAAGAGTAATGGGTATTCAAGAAAGGGAAGAGAGTAAAGTAAACAGAAAACTTATTCAAAGAAAAAATCACCAAACCTAGGGAAGGAAATAAATATACAGCATATTAAGCTACAAGAACCCCTGGTTATCTAAGAATAATGAGACTTATACCAAAACACATAGTCATGATCCTTCCAAGAGTTCAAGACAGAGAAAGATTATTGGAGATACAAGGGAAAGGGGGCAAAGAGACAAATCTATAAAGATACTCCAAACAAGCTCTCATCAGACTTCTCCAAGGATATGCTATAAGCAAGCAGAAAATTTTAGTGATGTACTTCAAGTGAAGAATACGATACTCTGCAAGACTCTTCTTCAGGGTTTCAGAAAGAATGGCCCTCCCAGAAAAATAGAAGCCACAGGAGACTGCAAACACTAGACTTGACCTACAAGAAATGTTGAAAAGAGCTCTCTTACTGAAGAGAAAAAATCCACAACATAACTGAAAAAGAAAATAGACTAAACAAGAAAACAACCCTACCCCCAAAAAATGGATAGAAGAGCTAGCAACTTCTCAAAAGACATATAGAGAGACACTGAGTGCGTGAAAAAAATATGCCTTCTTTAAGAATCTTTCACCTGATTTTCTAGCTCACTATTTTTTTCAGTTGTGATATATGGCCATTTAATCTATTTCAATTAATATAATCATATACCCAATATTTTCAGTTGATTTCTCTCTATAACTACTTACTAGTTTTTCATATTTCTACTATATCCATTATAAAACATGCATTAGGCAAGTTTTAATTTTTTTTCTGTCTTATCCTTTTTTTCTTATTCAGTTGATTTGATTATGACATTTGTTTTCTTTTACTTGTGATCATCCAATGTGTATTTTCCTTGGGAGTGTAACATCGGGATGACTACCTATTAAAAGCTAGGGGATGGGTCTATGCCTGTCTAGTGAGGAAAGAGAGTGGTTAAAACAATCTAAATGTCTGTTCCACATCACCACTAAGTGAATCTGGATCTCAGACCTCCATGAACTTTTCCATACCCACACTATTCATTTCTAATAGATGCCTTTCTAAGCCTAATATCTTGTCACAGGTTGCTGTTTGCAGGGCAGTGGAGAGGAAAGATACTCGGTCTCTGGACTATCCTATTGGACCTGTGCTTTTCCACACTCCTCCTTATCCAGGCTCCAGTATCACACACATTGGCTCTGATTTACTTCCATTGTTTAATCCACATAACATGGGGGACCAGTCAATCATGTGGAAGAGATGATTTCTATTTTTCAAATCTCTGTCACAAACAGATGGCCAATTTTTAATTTTTTTCCAGGCTAACTTTAACCTGATAATTTATGAAAACCTTTCCTCAAATGTCAGTGTGAAGAGCTAATTTTTTTCTTTAAAAGATGCAGTTTGCACCAAAATGTATTCAGAACAAGTACAGGGTAATTATAATATAACATAAATACAACAATAAGAAAAGTTTCCTTTCACATCTCTGGCAATTCCTTTCCATTTATTTATGATGGTTTCTCTTTTTCTCCATATGTGTCAAGTTTCACTCTTAATTCTCTGTATTCTCTCCCAAAATAGATTCAGTCATCACTCTCCTTTATTTTCTATGATTTTCTTACTTATAAATGTGTTTTTCAGTTGGATAGTTAGCTGAGCTTGACCTCATTATTAAACTTCCTAGTTAGTTAACAATTTTGCTGAAGATCTCAATCAGGACCAGTCTTTACCTTGAAATTTAAACAATCACCCCACAATTGATATAGCCAGTTCTGATCTCAAAGTAATGTTAAACATAATTACCCACAACTTTCTTTCTAAAATGTCTCATTTTCCAATGTTTCCTGAATCAAAAAGGTACAGTTTTTCACCTAGTTTCCCTTGTCAGATATCATGCCTGTCACTTCTACCACAGACCACCAATCTTCAAGGATTCTGAATTTTAGTTCCTAAGCATCTCTAGACATCTACTTCCTTCTAATCTGTTTTCTAATACATACATCAAATGACCATCTTTTCTTCTCTACATGCCTACATTAACTCCATCTTCCCTCTTGTTTATAAGGCCTTAAACAAGTCAATACGAGCTACAAACATTAGGATCATTATCAACCTCTTCAAGCAATCTTGTCAAAATCCACCTCCCATAACACTGAAAAGAAGAAAGAGGCCCTTCCCTTTTCCCAGGTTAGGGTTTGGGATAATGCCACCCAGCTTTCAAGAGTTTCCAAAGTTACTAGGTAGCCTTCTACTTTTCAATGTGGACACTCACACATTTGAAGTGACTGTTGGTTGAGGCTTGTAAAACTGGTGGTCAATCATGTCCTTTACAAGTCCCTCACTGTCCCTTTACCTGCCATCCATTGTACTATGACCTCAGCTAAAATGGAGGTAAATACATGTCCATACTTACAACCACCATGTCAATTCATACTATGAAAAAAAGCATGAAACTTTGGATATCAAGAAATTCTATTGCTAATAGTAGTCTTTTTGAAACAAGTGTTTCTTATTAAATAATCAAAACTTAAACAGATCAAAATCATTAACTTTCTAAATTATGTCATGTGCTTGTAAAATAAATAATACATCAAATGGCATTAACAACACATGTATACATGATAATACAAGTTGTTTTTATAATTAGTTGGCAATTCACTTTAAGCACGTTTATTAAATATGTCTTCAACAATTGTATTTCATTAGAATTTTTAAATTTGGGATATAACTGCTAAATATATTTTTAAAACAAGTAAAATAAAATCTGTATACCCTTCAGGATGAATTTCACATCTAACTACAATGAAGCAGGGATTGTGTGTGTGAGTGCATGTGTATATACACATACTTGTACATATGTACACATAAATACTGTATATGAGTACACCTTTCTCCTAAGTATATGTAATTTTTAAAACATCATTTTGAAGTGACTTTGTATAATTCTGATGATCTTGTTTAATAAGGCATTTAAAAACAAAACAAGTCTGAATAAAATATCCACTCTTTAAAGCCTAAGTTAAAGGCTATACACATGGAAGGCTGAAAAATAACCACTTTTAAATTCTGTCCTTTCAACAATACAACTGCACTTCCAAATGTGCTTTGTTGTTTTCTTTTAATTCACTAAAATTAATCTTATAGATGTAGATGCCAGATTTGCATTAATTAAAACTCTACTGTAGAAGCCAGGCTTAATTGCAATCAAATTTGCTTAATTATGCATGGCGAGAGATTCCCAAACGAGAAAGGTTTTAGTAAGGATTTTGGTTTTTTGCATTGACAAAATAAATTGAAATTGTCATTTTTTGTGTTTTATGTAACACTTGTAAATAATTTGTGGAGCACCTTAAGTCTTCTATGTAAAGCAATGTTATTGCTTAAGTAATTATAACAATCTGCATTTTTCATTGTTAATTGTGGGTGTCAGACTCATTAATTTTAATTTACAGACTGTAATGAAATTAAGAAAATTTTATGCTGATCTGCTGAAACTTGTCTTACAGGAAGTTATTTAATACAACTAAAGTTTGAAAAAGTCAAGTCTCATTTTTGTAATTTGTATTTCAACGGATACAATTCCTTCCATAATGGTTGTTTCAGTAAAAACTGGCTTCAATGCAAAAGCAGACCCACTTTCTAAACAACCTTGGCTTTTTAAAATCAATTTATGTTTCAAGTACAGTAATAATTAAACTTTAAGTTTAACTTGGAATTACACATTTGGGTAATAATAGCCAGCAAACATTAGAATATATGTTCAGTTCTATTTCATCTGTTTTCTACAGGAAAACTTATTGAGAAGGAATAAAATAGATACAACCAAAAATCAATTTAATCGTTTTTAGATCAATGGATTATTGATGCATTACTTAACTCACATTTCAATGTGGATCACTCAGAGCTATTTTATCTCAGTTATCTACCATGTATTCACAGTTTTAAATGCTACATCTTTAATCTGACTTGATTTTTAAATGTAACGTTGAAACTAAGTAATTTATTTGGAGATTAGTAAAGCATACATTTAAAATAAAGTTAATGACAAGGAAAAGTGCTAAATCTTTTTGATTTTCATGTTAAGACACTACATTTTTCACTTGGAGCCTGTTTAAAATTTAAATAGTATAATTTTTAATATAAAAATATAATGGAAACAAAGTATCTTTCAAGCTTATTTAGTAGCAATTCTTAAGGAAATTAGAGAGCCCTTACCTCAGTTATTATTCATTCAATTAAAAATTCCAAAACAACTACTATGGTTCTGCTTAAAACCAGGCATGAAATTTTGATCATCAAATACACTTAGAATTGTTGAATGTCTCAAGAAGAAAATGACAAAGCAAAGATTATTCCATAATTAAGGTCAATCTTTAAATACAGGTCTTTTTAAATCAACTTATTGTGAAGGGGCAAAATAAATTATCAAGAGGGTGTGGGCAGTGTAGCATTGTCTGTAAAACCCTCTGATGAGGTATTTGTGGTAGGTCAAAATCATTTCCTCTTATTAATTCAATAGGAGACATAAAGCCTAGGCAAAATACTCCACACACAAATAGAGGTACCCAGTACCTAAAGGAATTTCCCTGTGACTAATAAAGTGTAAGAGACAGTGTGGTTCAGTGTCTAACAAATTGACAGCAAAAATTCAGATGAGCACTTTTTCTACCAAGACTTAAGTTTGAGGACAGGACTACTTTTCCATTTTGTTTATTCTGATAAAAGCTTCAAAATCTGTTCATTTTCTATTTCTTTACAAGAACATTTTATCATGGTTATGTTCTTTTATTATTGTTATTTTAATTCTAACCAATTTTCATCAACCTCTGAGGAAGCAAGGGCTCTACAACCCCACATTTTTCTGATTTTTTTTATCCCTTTCTTTAGGGTATCATAGAAGACTTCTTTATTGAGGTGTCATGAAATTACCCTATGAATAAGTAAGGTTTAATGCTTTTTTTTTTAAGCCCAGATTACAGTTATATAGCAATGCATGAACTGAATTTGTTTTCTAATGCTCCTTATCCTTAAGAATAACTTTATGTCTTAATTATGCTTTTGTCTCTATTTATGCTTAAGTCTTCACTTGTAGTTTGTACTTGTATTAGGAAATTACTTCTTCATTCACTTGTCTGCTTTATCAGTCTCTGTTCCTAATTCTAAGTACTTTTTCCAGCCATGTTTTTATTGCTTTCTGTCAGTCTTTGTTGCCCACATCCTCTATTCCATTCTCTGTCCAATTTCATCCAGTCCTCTCTGCCCCTAGTTTCACCCAGAGATGCTATTATGGTGATTGATTTACACAGTGCAGAACATTCCATAGGTATCATATTGCTATACAACATACACATCCCATACAACAATAAATCTAAAAATAACTAGTAAAAGGAGATGTTTAAGTTGAAACTTAAAAGTGCTAACAGGGTCAACTGGTACAGTCATTGTGTGGTGGTGGTTTCACTACCTTGGAGATAAATGGGCAAGAGCCAATAGAGCTGGGCACTCGTGATGGAGTCAGTAATAAATCAGACATAGAGTATAAGCATGAATCAAATTACTGTACTCAAATAAGAGCTAGGCCCAGAACTGAAGGGAAAATATGCCATTTCCTTCTCTTTCCCACCATCTGCCTTCCATCCATCTTTTGTCTTTCTCATTTCATATCTGTCTTTCTCACTCTCAATGTTAAGTTCCTTGTATTCTACAATTTTCTAAAGAAATAAAATTCCCATACTAATCCTGAAATGCCTATGTTTCTTAATAAATGTAATTTAATGTGTTAAGCTCACAGTTCAGTTCCCCAGTCAGACACATAACAATGTGAAACGTCCCTATGTCTTAATATGTGAAAACCCATTCACAATTCATAAATAATAGATAGAACATCCAAAGATAATTTATAAACGTTCTATGGACACTGGGAAGAACATTCTATCATTGGCAGGAAGATGTCATGGGTTTTTGGTGTAACTCTCTTTGTTTTGCCCTTTTTTCTTCTTTTCTAGACTTACATTGTTTCAATCATTCTTTCAGTCATTTAGTGACCACTCTCAACTTGGGTGTGGCCACCTCTGTGTTAAACCACTTGTGAGACATATTAAGAATTACCTCAAACAATGCAGAAGAAATATTGATTCACAGGAGACAATAGCACCAGACAAAATGAACTCTTAAATGGGTCACTCATTGAAAACCCAAACAGGTAAGTTTTGGAGAATAGGCAAAACAAGTAGATTTTGTCAACCTCTAAGCTTTTCTTTAAGCACTCAAATTTTATTGTCTAAATTATGGAAAAAGTCAAATAAAAATTAAATGTTCATAGAGTAAATTCTAATACCTACCACAATAAGGTTTCCTCTCTTTTCCAACACCTCCCACTAACATTTCTCAAAAATATCATATGTCTACGATGCACCTTTAATGAAGTGTTATTTTCTCTTTAGTTTTAAAAAAATGGAGTATTCATCCTTAAATATCAGTGAAAGCTTACAATGTTGTCATTTCAATTGATTAAAAACATCATTTGTCAACTATGTACAAGACACTCTAATGAGGATCTATAGAGTGTTAACTTCTTAGCATTTTAAGTAAGACTCTTTTTCAGTGCCAACTATATCCCTTGCCTCAAAAGTATGTTGTACCTTTCATTTTGAGTCTATTTAGAGTTCTGTAGTGGAAATTGTTTTGCATTTATTGGTTTTCTCTGGTTAAAAAACACAGATATTGTTTACCTAGAACTCTTTAATCTTCAAATTTTAGTTGGTATCTCTTTATATTTTTTTTGCTCTTAAAAGTTTATACCTCTGGGCCTCCCTGGTGGTGCAATGGGTTGAGCAATGCACTATGAGGCGGACCGCAGCCACTGAAGCACGAGTTTGATCCCTGCTGCCGGCCAGGGAGGGGACCCACATGGCACAGCAGACCTCTCCTGCCTCGCCTGCTGCTCCCCTCAGCAGTATATTTCAGTCAGTCTGCCTGTTCTGCTCCCCACTCTGTCTGGTGATTCCTCTCACCTCCCATGACTCTGGCTTGTACCCCAGCTCTTGTATGCATAAATAAATAAATCTTTTTTAAAAAAAGTTTATACCTCTTTTATTCCTTTATTTTCATTTTAGTTGATATCAGTATAGTAGTTATATTCATAAGCTAATCTTTCATGTTATTATTTTAATATTGAAGTCATTTTTACTTAAGCTTTGACACTTAAAAGTTAACAAATTCTATATGTGATAATACTGTGATTCCTAATGGCAAAGAGGACAGAAAAACTAGACTACAGAACAGGCATAAGGAAAACATTGCTTTTGTTCACATTAGCCTCCCTGTTCTATATCTGATTATACATATATTTCAAATAATAGGTTTGGAATAATTAATACTTTTGCAAATGGTGGGGAGATAGGGCAAGGAGGAGTTGTAGCTATTACAGTGGCCCTAGGTAGTGTCTTCCCTTCTGGTAAAATGTCATCTACAAAACATACTGTCCTTTTAACTACTTATAATGAACATTTTCTACAACATTTGTGTCAGGAAAATATAAAATGGGGATTATGTTTAGTGATCCGAAACCATCAGCTTAATGCAGGAAGAAAAATTTGATGGAGCAGATTGAGAGTGACCTGTGACTGTATTCAAAGCAACTGGGACTGTTGAGTGATTTGTAGAGATTATCTACCTGTTTATGTCTAGCTGTACTCACACTGAGTTGTTTACAATCCATAGAAACCAACACTGAGTAACTTAAGATTTTAAAAGGGGAGTTTAATGGAAGAAAATGGGAAGCTCACAAAAAGAAGATGAAGCT
Organism: Galemys pyrenaicus; assembly: GCA_019455555.1. Classification (NCBI taxonomy): domain Eukaryota; kingdom Metazoa; phylum Chordata; class Mammalia; order Eulipotyphla; family Talpidae; genus Galemys; species Galemys pyrenaicus. The sequence continues at coordinate 2,306,550 of JAGFMF010011655.1, read as the reverse complement.
GGAGAACTAAACTGAGAAAGTGTGCAGAAGTAGGGGGTCACCTAGAATCTAGGATACAGGGTCATTCACCTTATCTTCTGGACAGTATCATGGAAAAGATGGAACTCCCACTATGTCTTCATGTTGGATTTCTCTGCACAGGGTTCCCAGTCCCTGCAAGTCCTCCTGGCAACATTTTTGTGAGTGCCTGTATCAGTCTGAAGAGGGGAAGCATCTGACTGAGGAGACTTCCAAAGAGCCCCTGGTTCACCCTACTTGCTTGCCCTACTTGCAGGATATCTTGATTACAATGCCACCAAGAATCCAAAAGAGAGAATGGGTTAATTTCCAAAAGGAAATCTGGACACTCTACATAAGGGATAACAGCTACTACAAAGAAAGCAGTGAATGATTACTCCACAACATTATCTTCTTTTTCTATATAAATTTCTTACTAATCATTGCAAGGACGAGAAGAGAGCAGACTTTTATGAATGTAATAAGCAACCAATTGCATTATTATCTATCTGTTTGCTTTAACTCTCATCTGCCTTACATAACCCATTGGTATATCTTGCCAAAATATTAGTCTTGCTCTCCACAAGGTTGAACTCTTACCCCTGTAGTTTTTCTCTACTCTATCTAATCCTCTTCAGTACCTGAAGAACCCTGCACCCAACAGTTTGCTGATTATATTCACCATGGAAGACACGTCATCAGGAGCAAATGATGCTATGGAAATAATCAATACATTATATAAGCTTTAACTGTGTTTTTATTTTTTTTTAAACTACAGTATTCAAAATCTGAAAGAAAAACTCAGGCTATATATTCATTCCCAAAAAGGCTTTTCCAGATGTGAATTGAGATTCCTAGTAGCAATACCCCTATGTGTAAAGTAAATAGATTCGCTTATCATCAGAACAGACATGTGAACTTGGCATTTTATTGTCTTTAAAAAAATGAAGAAAAAGAGGAAGAGAAATGATTTTCTGAAGAATGTGTTGTGCATAACCAAAGGAGCATCACACAACTCTGGTCTTCAGAAAATGGATTTGATAGATTTCATCATGAGTGAATAGGAGGTAGAAGGTGGTAGAAGAAGTTAAATGGAGGTAGTGTTTTATACCAGAACCACCACTTTCTTCCAAACTATGCAGCATATTCATCCCTTCAACTAATACTTATTGAACTCCTCATATGTGAGGCATTAATCTAAGCACTGGTGGCATAGTAAACAAATCCCTTCTGTAAAGGGATTTGTAAAATGTAAAAATGTATAGTTTGTATTTCAGTGGGATATGAATGAATAAGATAGTTAATATGTTAGATGTTGATGAGTACTGTAGTCTAAAAAGGAGAAGAGACTAGGAGTGTTCAGTTGGAGACTTGTTGAGGACCCAATGAGAAGTAGCACTTCCATAATGGGCTAAGAAAGATGACATGGTGATACACATCCTTCTCTGATGAAGAACATTCTTGGCAATAGGAATAGCAGGAGCCAAGAAAGAACTCAAGTAGTTGAGTGACAAAATATTTGAATAGTGGCAAGGAAGCTCATGTGGTAGAATCAAAGGGATTCACAGAGTATGAAAAGATGAAAGCAGAAATACAGTCAAGTCAATACACATCATGTAAAGTTCATATACACCATTATAACAATATTGGCTTATATTCTAAGTAAAGTCTTGGAGGTAATTCTCTGAGAGTGATAAGATTTAATTTCTTTAAAGGACCACTCTGGCTCCACTTATGCAAAAAAAAAAAAAAAAGTGGACTGCAGTGGGGAAAGGGCCGACTCAATGAGAAATCTAGGAGGCTAGCTTGGTTATCTAGAAGAGAGAAAATAGTGACTCAAATCAGGGCAGGAGCCTAGAAGACATTGAGAAGTGGTCTAAATATGTATTGAAAGTAACACCATAGGAGTTGGAGTTAGATTGGATGTGAGGTATCAGAGAAAAGAAGTAGAGCATGACTTTTCTGAGATATAGGTGGGGCAGATTGCAGGGGGAAATCAGAAGTTTAGTCCTGAAAAAGGTAAGTTTGTTAGATGTACAAGTCTAGATGTTGCAAAAACAGTTGGACTTCAGTGGGACAATTAGGTCGAAAAATATATTTGGAACTTGTGTGAATACTGACATTTAAAGAAACATCCCTGAATGGAATATGGTGGGGTGGGGGGAGGGTATATAAATAGAGAACAGATGGAGTCTGAATCTAGCCCTTGGTTAGTCCCAGAACTGAGAGATGAGGAGGTGATAGGAGCAGAGATAGAGGAAAACAATCCTGGAAACTGATTTCAATGAGGAGAAGTCATAGTCTTTCTTAATACTGCCAATAAGTCAAGGAAGAAGAGAACCCAATAGATGGCTATTCATAATGAACAACTTTGGTGAGCACAGAGTAGTCAGTGTGTGTATGTTTGGAATTAGCTCAGGAGGCTGATTAGAGTACTGTAAGGGAAAATAAGAAAAGAGGGGTAAAAGATGGATGATATAGAACACACTTTTGAAGAGTTAAGTAGTAAAGGACTTTAAAGAGATAAAAAGTATGTTAAAAAGGAAATTGGAACCAAGAGAAAGTATTGCACTTGCTACAAGGCAGTGAGGGAGAATTGTTTCATTGGTGTTTTGAGGTGGAAGAGAACAAACAAGCAAAGGGGAGTGGCATTTTTTACAGGAGAATGGAGAGTTCATTCATACGAAGGGAAAGTAAGCAGAGCAAATAAGCAATTATAGAAGTGGTGTGATTGGTAGACTTTGAAGTAGTTCTACTTGGATTGATTCTATTCACTCAGCAGAGAAAGAAGCAATATCACCAGTGTTAATACAGGAGAGTTCCTCAGAGAGTGGTATGTTTAAATGAGATTATAAGGCTGTTGTTATCACTATAATGATAGTCCGATTTTTGGGAAATGACTGAGGGAGGGTAGAGAAGAAGATCAGAAGGAAAGTCTAAGAATTGAGAGAGATTTGTTTCTTCCTGTCCCCACTGTCAACTGTCCCTGGATGATTTGTCTTTCTCCCAAAACCCCCACACCTGCTCCTCAGACAGCTGTACAGTAACAGAGTATCTTTTCACTTTGAAGGGATTTAACAATTCACTAATTCAACAGTCTATCTTATTAGCATCAGACTTAGTCCCCTCTCAAGGTATTTAAAGTCATTTTTCCTCCTTGAGCACTAGTCTCCTAGATCTTGGCAATGATTTCTCATATACACTATTTTAATTTTGGAATTTTCTCCATTTTTCATGTGGTATCTGTATAACCGTTGAAACCAAGTACAGCTATGCATGTGATTTGACCAGTTAAAGGTAAACAAGTGACGGCTGATCAAACAACTCTGGCCTTGATGGAAATTCAGTCATATTACTACTCCTATATTTAAGGGAAGTCAAACAATATCAAGCAGTATGATCTGGAAAAAAACAAGTGTTGCTGACACCCTACCAAAAAAATATTTTTTTGAAAACATGACTTTCTCCAAGATTATATAATGCTCAGAATATTTGTTGTGGCTCCTGCCCCTAAGCAGTCCTCCTGAGGGAGTATTATGCATCCTTACCTTGACGAATTCAGGCATGACTGTGTAGATTGCTTTGACCAATGAAATATGAGTGGAAGCTACATGTCATTCTAGGAACATGGTGTTCAGTTGTCTCTTCTCCCTCTGCCATGAGGCAAATAATATTCTAGATAAAAACTATTATATCTTCCTGTATCCTGAGTGTAGAGGGTATAGAATGGAGTGGCAATAAACCCATCCTATTCACATTATGTGAGTAAAATCTAAGCTTTGAAATTTTAACCCACCCACATTTTGAAATCTGTTAACACAACTGAAGCTTAGAAATAAACTCCATCATTTCTCAGAGTTTATCAGTGACAAGCTGATGAACTGGAGGTGAGACAAACTCAGAAAAAAACTGTAGAGATTCTCATAGACCCTCATCTCAAATACCTTCCTCAGATTCCTGCATATGTCTTCACCTCACCAAATATCTCTTATTTTTTTCTTTCTTTTAAATGTTCTTTCTTTCCTTTATCTAATCCCCTCATTCTTTGTCCAAGTTACTAAAAGTCTCCTCTGAGTATTTAAGCAGAACTGGAAACTCTGGAAAATTTACAAATGTGTCATTTCTAAATTTGGAATCATTTAAATAGTTTAATACTTTGAATCAATGGTGTGCTGAATCTGGTTCCTATTAGCTCAGTTAATTGTTATTTTTCAGGAATTCTGTGAACAGTTGTTAAGCACAGTCATTATGAAAAATTAGATTACCTAAGCTCACAATTAGATAAATTATATCTGCAGTAAAGGTAGTAAATAATAAAAATTTATCACTTCCTAATCATTTCACTGAATTTTAATACTAACAATTCTCTTGAGGTTATTTATCGATTATACCTGGATGGTAGAAATAGTACATAATGAAGTGCTGCTATGTGTCTGTTTCAGGCCAAGTTAATGATTTCACCTTGATAACTTGAAATCAGTTATGGTAAAATCAGCATACTTTTACAAATCAAGGCTTTTTAAAATCTTTTACAGCACCCTGTTGTATACACTCCTTCTTTATTTACCACCAAAGGCATATAAATTTCAAGTCTAAAGCTAGGTACTTCTTGAGGGACTGATTTTAAAGAAATATATCCTTACTTTCAGGGAGTATTTTTTGCATCTTCAGTAAAGATATTTTGTGGGGTGCCCACTTTCTCCTTTAAAAACATGTCTCACTTCACAAAGAACACTCTAAGAATTAAACAATATGAAATAGATGTAAGTCTGGTAGAACTAATTCACTGTTCAAGAAAAGAGATCAGCAAAAAATAAAAGGAGATAAAATTTAGTAGACTAATAAGATGATTGAATTTTCTGACAGGGTTAATTCATTTGTAATAATAAAGAGGATCTGAACTACTGGAGGGGAAACAAAGCTTTTCTGTATAAGAAAATGTTTACATTACATATATCTATTGGTGCAATTTCAATCTTAAAAAAAAACTAAAGCTTTCATAAGCTAATCATCTTCCTTATCATCTTATTCTGGTTAATTAGTAATTATAAATCGTCTATTTTAAAACAGGAACTAGGACACAATGAAAATTTTTTAGAAGTTAAATCAAGCTGGGCTGAATGCCCAGAAAAATTAAAAATTTAGTTTAACACTCCTGGGATCTCTATGTATGTCTATGCGTCTATGATTGGGTTTATTAGACGTAACTAATTGAAAATAAAAGATAAAATATCTGGAAATTAAACCTTAAAAAGTGTTAGTCAGAGATAAGAAAGCATTTTTTTAATCAAAGTTTAATGGACAGAAAAAGTCTATCAAGTGATTTAATTCAAGGTTTCTCTGGAAGAAATTTAAGTGGTTCAACTTGCTTGCATTTAAAATTAATACCTAGAAAATATACTATCTAAGCAAATAATAATAAATATGCCTATTAATGGAGTCTAGGGTAAAAAAAAAATTGAAAGGGGAAAAAAAAATAGGAGTTACATAATAGACAAACAAAAGGTCTACAGGTGGAAACTGACGCACGGAGCAGAAAGGGAGGGTGGAGAACAATCTTAGGAGGTAAGTATCAGACCAGGTTATTTTCCGCCCTTTGAGTAACGTAGTCACTATTCTCAACTACTGAAGTGTATCAGCTTTTAAAGGCCATCTTTTTTTTTTTACAGTGCCTAGTACAGTGCTCTACTACCACTAGTATCCCATAATTTTCACTGAAAATGTCAGAGGCTCTGCTTTGAATGGATCAAAGCATCCTTGAATAAAAGAACCCAACTAGTGAGAATGCATACCCTAGAACTCACGACCTATAACCACTCTAGTACATCTTGCCAAAAGCAATTCTACCCAAAAGGGAATCAACCAGAAGACAGGAGAGTCCTCACACTGACCTAGGAAAAAAGATTTCAGGTACACATGATAACTGGAGTGTACTCTGTGGTAGCTGTAATATAGTTGTTTTTATTTTTTATATTTAATGTTGTCTGCATCAAGTTTTGAGGCTCTGGCTGAAGGTTTGTCAGTTAATTGAGTCAATACAGCCACTTCCTTGGGCTTTCACCCTTAAGGGCCATTAACTACAGATTACTCCAGAGCCATAGACCAACAACTTGAAAGAGCTCCTATTCCCTGGAGCCTGAGAAATTAACAAAATTAACCAATCCACAGGAAGCCTAAAAATCTAGCTTACTCCAACCTGATTTCCATAAATATAGTGGCCCCCCTAATCCCCTGAGGCAACCTCCTATGTGAACTTCTGGCAGTCTTCTCTCATTAGAGCTTTAAATCTATCAAAGTGCTATAATGTATCTTGCCATGGAACGATTCTTTAAATCTCACAATTAAAGATTACACTAGTCACATTTAGACAGAAAACCTTAAAGAAAGTAACCAGTGGCAATAACCATATAAGATATAGTTTTATAAATATATTTACTAACACAAAGTAACTCTAAACAGTTAACATCATTTAGAAAAGGCTCAACAGGTCACATCCATTCACATCACTATTCAGGGTTGTTTTCCTCATAGCAACCAGTCAGAAGAGAAAAAACTGGAAAATGGTAAGCAGGTACAAGCTATAAAATTGTCCAACATTATGGTGGCTGTGATGTGACCTATGAATCCTGTTTTTAATCTTCAAAAGTCCATTTTACTTTAAGATTTGGAGGGTTAAAGAAGTATTTTGGTCTGTTCTAGTTAGAGGTAGGTAAACAGTATCAACAAAACTATACCATTATAAAAAAAAAATCCTTTAATCTCTCTGAGGTTTAGTTCCTTATCTGTAAAACCTGAATAATGGTCTGTTGGTGCTTAAATTAAAAGAGATGAAAAATATACAGCAGTTAGTCTAGTTCTTGAAACAATAACCTTTAATTCATGGTAGTTAAATGTCAAAATAAAAACTCTGCTATTAAATGTTGCCTAATCCTTCACGTTATCTTTCATATCTGTTTCCTTTGTAGACCAGTGACGTTTATCTTACCAAAACCTCTTTCTTCATAAAGCATATAATTCACTCCAGTGTCTCTTTTCTTTCCCAATTATTCTGCATACCACTTTCAGTTATACTTTAAAGGAAATACCGAGACCTAATGTTTCAAGTTCAAACTCTTCTTCCTCACTTTCAAACTCAAAATTTCCTTAGCTATACACCTGGCCAATTCTTCCCAGTCACCAAAACAGGTTTCTAATCAAAATAACCTACGTCCTGTTCTCTACGGTCCCCAGAATTTGCCATTCTTAGTCTCATTACTATACTTCTTCCAGTTCTACAACTCCCTCTTGGAAGATCATGCAGAAATGAAACAAAAGAGCCATTGGAGTCCTTAAAAAAAGTCTTACTCATCTGTCAAGGCCAGTTCAAGGACATGTTTTCCATAAAACTTTCTTTAATTTCTTCAAATTTATCTTTACTTATCTTACTTACCTGTCTTCCCTGCATTTGTATTATATTGTATTAATCTCAGACAGTCTGGAAATTTCTTTTATAACCCAAGAAAATTATAAATAATGTCAAGACAAAAATTATACCATTTATTTATTTATTTATTTATTTATTTATTTATTTATTTATTTGGCACTTAGCACTTGGCAATAAAGGTGTTTGCTAAAATCTGATTTACTGGAAAAAAAATGCCGAAAATGAAACTTGGGCAATTATAGGAAGATTTTCTTCGTGTTCAGTACATGTCCTTTACATGCAATCATTGGCCAAATAGTTATTGTGCTGCCTGGGAATTACTGCTCATTTAGAAACAAGGACTCTGAGACTCAACAACATTAAGTGAGAAGTCCAGGTCGGAAGGAACAGCCGGTCTGGCCTGTCTCATGAACCCTTAGCCTAGACATATTGGTTTTCTTCTCTTCCTTGAGGTTCAAGTTCATTTGCATCTCAGAATCTTTGGACTCTTGTATTCTTTCTCCTAAAAAGGATCTTTCTTTTCTTCTCATCATAGACTATTCTCATGATTCAGGTTTCAATGCAATATTATCTCTTGAGAGGAATTTCCTGACCACCTGAGACACAGTGGTATCCAATTAGTTCCCATTAGATCACCCTATTTAATCTTCATAGCACTAAGGAAAGAACTAAATTTTGTTATCGTTAGTTATAAATAGTACAAAATCCCTACCACCACAGAATTCATACATTACACTTAGTGTAGACCCAGACAAAGAGTTCCCGCTCTGCCTCTAAGGAGTGCTTCTTAAAATTATGAACCCGAGTCTTCAAAATTATTAATATCATCTATATTTAATTGGAAAAAAACTGTTATTAAATATTTTTTATTCTATTTGCTTTTTAAAAATATTTTCTTCTACTTACAGTCCAAACTATCTATAAGTTCCTTAAATTATATAATTTTATGAATCATATGAAATTGCTGTTTGGTTAGTAGAAAATGGTATCGTATTGGCAATTTCATACAATTTAATCATAATTACTAGCTGTAGAGCCTAGAAATCTTTAGATCCTGGTGGCAGTTTTCTAGATCTTCACATTGCTGTCCCCTGAATTTTCAGACTTGAGGGAAAAAATTGCCCTCCATCATACTTGACTTTTCCAAGCAAACTAAAGATGATTTCCATACGACTCAAAATAAAAGTCATGTGCTAAAAAGAGTCCTAGTGTACCTTTGCTGCATTTTATGAAAGTATATGTTGTGAAATATTTAAACATTAGCTTGATTGCGTAGATAAAAAAGGGAAAACACTTTGAAACAGGCATGCTTAATGGCCCCTTTTTAAAAGCAAAATCTAACTATAGGCACGTACACATGGAGACACAGTACATCCATCAACCTTAAAAAAGGGTTTCTGCTCAAAGTATTGACATGCACGATAGTGGCAGAGCTCAAGATAATGGAGCAGCTTTTTTCCTAGAGTGATGTTTTTAAGTAGGACTTCATTGATGTCTTCGAGGTTTCCTGATAGAAAACAGCAGATCCAAAATGGTTGTGTTTCTGGGGTTCGCAGATTTTTTTTTCCTAGACAAGTTATGTATAATTTTCTTATGGGCCTCAAATTTCACTAATCCTATCTCTAGTTAATTCTATATTATTTATGTCAATTATCCAACTTGTGGGTTATTTATAGCTTCTCTTTTCATTCTGGCCTATTATTTACCTTGCAGCTAGTCCATTTCTGAACCAGCCCTGTTCCTGGATGTCCACAAACATGAATTTGGGGCACAGCAGTTAAAGAAAACCCAAACTAAGGAGACAAATCTTATCAAAGTAATTGTATGACATTCTCCAAATTACTTTTAAATCTCATATTAGATCATTTGTGACTATATTTTTCACTAGGAGTTGATTTGCCACCTGTTTTTTAAGTTATTGCTACAACAATCCATATGTATTTTTATCATCTTCAAAAAATTAGGTGTGGATTCAAGATACATTAGGAGACCTAGGTATCACAGCATAAATTAAATACTTCCATTATATTCATGGTTTGCTGAAATAGAACAAAAATCTTCTCCACTAAGTAGTTTTATAAAAACCAAAACTAAAATTTTTAATAAAGACAGCTGAATATGAATCATTTTGGCAAGAACTATATTTAGGAAGTAAAACAAAATCTGAAGAAATAAAAAAGAAAAATAAGACTGGTTGAGTCACAGTTTATTGAATATTGGACTTCTCATAACTAGGAAGAATGACTGTTTCCAATTCATAAGATATATTCAGATTCAGGTCCTTCAGCTCATCCTTATCTAGGCTTTCATATATTTGAATTTGAAAAGCCTTGTTCTAAGAAGGTTTTCCTTGTTTAGTCAGAAACTAGTATGAATATTTTTCTGAACAATATTCTTTAAGTTTTAATATTTTGAAAACTCCCTCAGCGACCTAGGTATCTACTTTGATGCCTACAAGAAGGATAAATGTATAGAACTCTTCATAGGAAACAAAAAGAGAAATGCATTTTTAATGTAGTTTGGTATTTTATTGGAACAAATAGTGGTGAAAGGCTAGAAGGTAAGGCACAGGGTTTTTGCTGTGATGTGCATGTTATATATTGTAATAGGCTGGCCTGTGTTCCTCCTCAAAAACTATATATATATATATGTATATGTATATATATATATATATTTCGAGGTCCTAAAACCCAGTAGATAAGAATCCAAGTTTATTTGGAGATTGGGTCTTTACAGGAGTAATCAAGCTAAAATGAGTTCATTTGGGTATTTCTTAATCCAATTTTATTTTGCTGGTGTTCTTACATAAAGAAAAAAATACGGAAATAGATGTGTACAGGAAGCTTGCCATGTGTACATAAAAATGGCCATCCAGAAAAAACCAACACTATGACAACTTGATCTTGGACTTCCAGCCTCCAGAATAACAAGACAACAAATCTTTGTGTTAAGACACCCATATTATGGTATTTGGTTATGCCAGCCCTCTCAAATCAGTACAATTAGCATAGGGCTGTCAAGTCCTAGTCCATCACCATAACTAAATCCTCAGTAAAATTAACTTTGTACATGTACTTATCTATTGCAAGGAATTTTGTAAGAGGCTTGTAAATTTTTGAATTCTGAATATTTGTTACTGCATGATCAAAAGAATGAAAACACAGAGAGCCAACACCTAAAGTTTTCTACTTTCCCCTTACTTTACATTCTACCATGAAAGAAAGTAAAATATACATCATCTTTTAAACTCTCCCTTTTTTCTTTACATATGTTTATCCTCTTTTCTAAATCTCTGTACTTGCATAACAACATGTACTCAAGAGTTTGGGCTTTAAAATTGACCAAGTCAGTATTTAAATTCCATTTCTACCACTAACAAATTACCTTAATTTTTAGAGTCAGAGTTTTATTATGTGTAAAGTGATGAAACTTCCTTTAAAAGTATCTTTATTAAATAAAAGGAATAGAAAAACAGGCTAAACAACACTACAAGGAAGCAATCAGTCAAATGCAGAGTGTGGGATACTTTACAGGATAAATTGCCTGGTTTCCATAACAACTAAATGGCATAAAAAAGGGCAGAGTGACACTTAAAGATTTAAAAATTAAAAATTCTCCATGAGATGGAACTGGAAGGGATTATGCTCAGCGAAGTAAGTCAGAAGGCAAAAGAGAAATATCAGATGGTTCCTCCCCTAGAAGGAATATAAGGGAACCAAATAAAGATCAAGGAAAGGAATAAGAACAATGATAATAATAATAACAACATGAAAGAAACAAAAACCAAAAATGAAAAGACAAAGACAAACTGGGGACACTTGGTGGGGAGGGAAGAGGGGAAGGGTTGAGGGCAGATGGGAGCACTGGGGACTGAAGTGATGGTGCACTGGTGTTATGGTGATGGGGAATACATGGGGATTACAATTGATGTCAAATATATGTAAATTTTTTAAAAATTAATAAAAAAGAAAAAAATTCTCCATGAGACAAATCAACTAGTGCTGTGTATGAAACTTTTTTGGATCCTTAATTAATCAAATCAACTCTAAAAAAATTATGTTTTAGGTAATTTAGAAAATTTGAGTACAAATGTATATTAGGCAACATTAGCAACTTATCATAGGGGGGAGGTTGTGTAATTGTTATAGTCTGACTGTGTCCCCCAAAATTCACAGATAAATTGTAACGGCCAAGGTAATTATATTGAGATGTGGAAACTTTGAGAATTGATAGATCTTGAGGGAGGAGCCCTCATGAATGGAACTTATGCCTTTATAAATTCAGAGGTCTCAAAGAGCTTCCTTGTGCCTTCTACCAAGTGAAGGTACAATGAGAAGTTTACAACCCAGAAGAAAGCTCTCACCAGAACCTAACCTTGCTAGCATGCAAAGTTCCATGCAAGGACTTCCAGCATTCATAACTGTGAAAAGTATTTTTTATAATCCACCCCATCCTAGTATTTTTTACAACATCCATATGGACTAAAACATTAATAATGCATTTGGTATTTTTTTTCTAAATGTGCTTATATGTTACAGACATACTAAAGTATTTTTGTGAAGGGACTGGGATATGCTTTAATGCACTCAAAGAAAAATGTGAGTTATCACTGAATCACCAACTGCTGATTACTGATAAAGCTGAGTGATGAGTATATAGAGATTCATTATATTAGTCTCTCTAATTTTGTGTAAATTTGAAATTTTCCACAATAATAATCTTTAAATATCATTTTAGAGATATGTAATGGAAACTTGTTGAATGCAAATTATCTCTTCCTTTGATAATTTATCTTTGAATCAGGAGATAGCTTTCATTTCTGTCAAATGATAATGAAAAATCTTTCCTAATAAAATAGGTTTTGCTTCACATGCTATACCATAACCCACTTAGTAACCACTGTGGCTGTCCATCAAAGTTTTTCAGTCACCTTAAAAATGTTTCTTAAAACACATCTATGTGAAAAAATACAACTGAAAAATGATAAAGATTGTCATCCACATATGAGAAATTTCAAACATTTTCTGTTCAAGGTAATATAAAAGGGAAGGTCTTAGTCATGCACACATGGAGAACCTCTAACTCCCATTCTTATAAAAGAGAAATATGTCCCAAAAAATAAGCGTAGACTGAAAAAGGTCTATGAGCAGCCTGACAGCAGACCATACAGAAACAGCAAAATCAGATAGCTCCAACCTTGCAAAGAATAAACTGTGTTACAAAAGGGGTAAAATGTCCCTGTGACTGTTGCACTGGGTACATGAAATTCAAAATGAACAGTAGTTTATAACTAAAAAAGAAAATACTCACTATAGAAATTTTGATAAGGTATACATGGTTACAAAAGAGGAAGTAAAAGTTACTTATAATTTTATAGGCTATAAATAACCATAAGTAAAATTTTATGAATATTAAAGTCAGGCATATTTTACATATAAAAGGTCTAGAACTTTTTTAATAAATTCAAATTATACAGAGAAGATACACTGCAGTTAATTTTAATGGCTGTATAATATTCCATCATTAAGACGCAGAATGGAGAACAGAGAAAGATATAACCTAAGTATATGTCTGATTAATTCCCCCAATTACCATGAACCACCACCATCTCCAATTCTAAAAGAAATTAATTTAATAACAAAAAAGTTAGGGAGGAAGGATTATATAAAGACTAGAAACTAGAAAAGAGCTTATGAACATGCCAGAAACATCAAGGAATTTTTGTTACACATACTGCAGTTATTAACAGATTAAAGACAATTTAGTTGATTCATCTCAGAATTTAGGAGTGGAGAACTGAGTGTCACAAAAACTCCTAGGCCAATATGGGCAGAGTCAGGCTCTGAGCAAGACAAAAATAATTTCGCATGAAAATTCTATGAATAAATAAGCTTCCAAGACCAGGGTATTAGTGATGGTGAGATATTAAAGAAAAACCATGTGGTAATTGTAGCAAGAGCATTTCCAGATGCTCATTCCCAGTGTTAACCTTGTGCATAAGAAATGAACACCTAGCTCTATCCTTAAGCTCTTGTCAAGTAAATAATCATGAATTAGACTAAGAGGTCTCAGGTAGGTCTCCTTACACATCCAAACAGAAAAGAGGAAATCCAATAACAATCCTCCCATAATTTCCAGAGAAAAACCCATGCTCAGTTCCAACTCTCACCATTTAAGGAGTAAAGAAGAAATATGTATATGTACTAAGACCTCAAAAAAATGTGTAAAATAAGTAGATAAGAAAATATTTTCATATTTTTAATTATTTATTTTAAACATCCTTGTTTATTTTGACTATTTATAGTAGTCAAGATATGGAACATGCTCCAGTACAGAGGAGTGGATCAAGAAGATGTGGTACATAAACATATTGGAATACTAATCAGTGACAATAAAAGATAAACTCACGCCATCTGCAGCAGCATGGATGGAACTGGAGGGGGGTATTCTAAGTGAAGTGACCTAGGAGAAAGATAAATCCAAATGGTTTCACTTATGTATGGATTATAGAGAAACCAAACAAAGGATCAGACAAACTGAAAGACTAACTCTTGAAAGACTGTGATCTGAGACACTGAAGGGGGAGGGATGGGAGAGAGTAGAGAACAGGGTAGGAGGAGTGTATCATAAAGTATGTTGGAGGACTGTAGACACTTTGGTGGTGACAAAACTATGGTGACCGCACTTGAGGGTAGAAATCCTATATTGTGAAAAAATAAGGATCTTTATACTATTTAATTCAGAAAAACATTTCAGATATAAGCTGAAGAAAACATTGTTCCCATAAATATAAAGATGCAAATTGAAAAGTCAAAGGGACTTTAAAAAAGGGAACTAACTGGTAAACAGAAGTACAAAAGAAGGCATGTGAAATCAGGAATGATTTGAAATGAAATTGCTAATTATGTAATGTCAATACTTAACTCATTAAAATTTGGAGGGTTTCTTAGGTTACAAAGAACAAAACTAATTGTATATAGAGTACAACCTTGTACAAATCTCTCAGAATACAATGGAAGAAAAGACCATGGACAATACCAAGAGAGATGATTGATTACTGACAATGAAGCCCAGATGCTGGTAATTTGTATTCCTGAAATGGAGACCAGGACAAGTAGAAAATAATCCACATCCAAAGACATAATAGAAAAAACATGTATAAATTGTGTTTGTAGAAAGATTCTGAATCACAAATGGAAGAAACAGATAGAATCTAATATTTACAAAACATCTAGTAAAATTCTTGAATTTACAAGAAGGGGGAAGTAAGCCTATAAAGCTCAAGGTAAGGTGAAAAAACATTTAGAAAATGACTTATCACACTGACTATAAACATCCTTGCCATAGTGTGTGCATGTAGATAAGAACTGGGTTCTGTGAAGAAATTTCAATCCCAAATTTGATATTTAACCAAATACAAACAATAGCAAGTGGGTCTCAGATATCCATGACTCAGTAATTATTTCATTTGAGTTTTTTCTCTGCAAGAAATCACTGCAGCATCTCTCTAGGAAACTGAGAAATGACTCAAAATGATGATGCAAAGAATAAAACCTTCTGGAAGGACAAGTTCTGAGCATGAATCTTTACAAATGATCCTTGAATTATCCTCCATGCTCATATGGTTGCTTTCTGGCTTTCTTCATATTTTCTTTTGCTGGTTTTACCTTCAACTGACCTATTAATGTTGGTGTGCCTTCGAATATAGTTGTTGGTCCCTATTTATCCTCTCCAATCTTTCCTAAAGGGTCACACTCATTCACATAGCTTTAAGTCTATTTATATGTACAGTGAACTCGAGACTCATCAATCCAGCAGCTAGTCAACATCTCAGTTCAGATAATTCATGTACATCTCAAATTTAACATGTTCCATAGACATTTTTCTTCAGTGCTGTTCTATTTCTATCCTTCTCTAACTCAGTAAAAAGCACCATTAGGTTGCTAACCAGAAATTTAGGAGACATCCTTTATTCTTTGATTTCCTTCAAAACTATACCATCACAGCCCATATTCTATCCATCAACCAATCTTTGCCATCTACATCCAAAAAATATAACATGTAACAACCCACTCTTCTTCATCTTCTCTAAGATCACCGCTCTTATCCAAGCTACCATCATCTGTCACCTTGACTACACCTTGACTTCTTGGCAGGTCTCCTAAATTCTATACTAAGACTTCTTAATATAATATATATTTTTATACAGCTGCAATAATCATATATTTAAAACTCAAATTGCATCATCTCATTGACCTGCTTAAAGTTTTTCACTTTCAATGAAATGTGTTACTTCATAACATTCAAATCCATAATAAGACTTACATTGTCCTATGGGATCTATTGCCATCTCTACTGCTGCCTTAGCTAATGCCTCTTTAAGGCTCCAACCTTTGTGACTCTGAGCACTCCCAGAATGTGCCAGGTTCTAGTCTCAGTTTATGGCACAGATTGAACACATGGTTCCCTAGAGCTAGTTTGTTTTTGCTGTCAAAGCTGAGCACAGCTATCTCTTTCTTGTTTAATATAACCACCTCTTCCACCACTGTTTCTTATTCCAGTACCCTACTCTTTCTTTTAGTGGCCCTCCCACCATCTGCAATTATTTTGATTATTCATGTTGTATTTGTTTCCAGTCTGTCTCCACCATGAAAATAGATGCTTCCTGAGTTCTGAGGTTCTGCGGGCCTATCTTTATCATCATTTCATCTTCAAGAGCCAAACACATTGGAGCAGTCAATATGTATGTGTTAAAATAACAAATTGACTAAATGAATGTTGAGAAAATAGAATGTGTAGATTTGCACAAATAAAATGTAAAATGGAATGTGGATATATAGTAAGATAACTATTAGTCCTGGCTTCACAACTTTCCAAATGGTATCTTTACAAAATTAATTTAACTCACTGTGCTTCAGTTTCCTCATATTACAGATGAGGGAAAGAATGACTCTTTAACATTTGCTGTTATTGGGAGTAAGTGAAACAATATGCATAATGAGCTTAGTCAATTTCTAACATCTAAGGTGTTCAATAAACTATTTTGATTATCACTATGGCATAAATTAATAATAATAATCAACAGGGAAAAAGAGTTAAACATTGATTCTGAAATCAAAATTGATGAGAGTAGTCAGAATAAGAGGAAACATGATATACTTTCAGAATGATTGATTTTTAACTAGAAGAAAATTTTAAAAATATTTCTGAATATTTATTTTAAGTGAAATAATTATAAACAACATAAAAAGAGAAGACAAAAATAATTAATATTATTTTCTCTGACCATAATGCAATACTACAGAAATATTAAAATCAAAGTAACTAGAAAGAACTCAACTGTGTGGGAATTAAGAAACAGTTTTCTACAGACTTCTTAGAGATGAAACAAAATTAAAATAATTTCAAATTAGTTATAATCATAATAATATGCATAAAAATATGGATATATTAGTGAAGTACTAATTAAAGGAAAATTCATAATCTTGGGTATTTCTATTATTGAATAATTATTAAATGGAAGTAATGAAAATTAACTAGACAATAAGTAAAAGAGAAAAAAAATCAATGAATCAAAAGAAAGGACACATGAATTCATAAAATTGAAGTGTGGAATTAATTTATTTGAACATAGACAAACAGACTAAGCAAAACCAAGATTTGGTTTGTTGAAAAGATGAACTAGACAAATCTCTGATAAGGTCAAAAAAAAAAAAAACCACTTGTAAAACACTAAGTATAGCAGTAGAGATAAATTACTTAACCAGATATCTTAGGAATTATAAAAGTGTATATAAGTTATATACAGTTTAGGGAATTATTTGATACAATATGAAAATTTTAATGAAAATGAATCATCAATTGACCGAAATGTTTTCCGATCTACTAGTCATGGCATGTAAAGATTTAGAATAGTTGTCCAAATCTATTCCTCAAAACTGCATTGGACCATATTTTTGACAGTCAAGTTCCACTGATTATTCATTCAAGGAACAAATCATTCTTATGTGTTTTAAAAAGATAATTTCCAAAAAAATGCATAAAATATATCACAAACCAGTCTATGGTGCTAGTATTATCTAGTAAAGAAAGCCTCAAGAAAAATAATTATACAATAAACTCATTTAAAAATATATAAATGTAAAACACCTTTTAAAAAAGTTATCCAGTTGAATTCAGCAATATATTAGAAGACTGACACGATGTGACCAAGAAAAGATTATTTTCAGAATGCAAAGATGGTTTGATCTCAGGAATTCTAGCTAAAATTTGTCATATGATTAAGCCAAGAGTTAAGAACTAAATGATCATTTCAATACATAGTAAAGGTTATTAATAAAATTCTACAAGAATTCAGAATAAATAATTCTTAGTAAGATTAGGACAAAGT
This sequence comes from Galemys pyrenaicus, assembly GCA_019455555.1. Lineage (NCBI taxonomy): Eukaryota > Metazoa > Chordata > Mammalia > Eulipotyphla > Talpidae > Galemys > Galemys pyrenaicus. The sequence goes on along the minus strand of JAGFMF010011655.1, from coordinate 2,288,740 downwards.
TTCTTACCATGATTTGAAAATCAACAAACCAAGATTGAGGATTTTAATGGGTGACAGCAAGCATAGCAATGCTTATTGGAACCAAAATAACAGAAAGAAGCTTGCTGACGTGAGTCTAGAAGTATAAGCAGTGAATTCATCATGCAGGGGAGAAATTACAAATATCAGAGATGTCGCAGAAAACCTACCACTAGGATTATTTAACTAAACAACACAACAGGAAACAGATTACGTTTAACTACAATTATTTGGAATCAAGAAAATATGACTAATTACAAAATTAATATACACAACTCAATTCCTGTCCCAAATAATAATAATATATACAAATCTGGAAATGGAATAGGATTCCAATCACAACACAACCAAAATACAAAATGCCATGAAGGAAATATTTAATGTGTACTATCTTTATGAACAAAAGTACAAAACTCTACTGAACAACACAAGGTATGATGTAAACAAACTGAGACACCATACATCTGGATATGAAGCCTCTAATATAAGAGAAATTTTAGTTTCCTCAAAATTAATGTATAAATGTACCAAGTCAGGTGTGATTCAGCAGAATAGTTAAATGCATATGTTTCAGAAAAACTGAGGGTCTTAGATCAACTTTTTACTATGAGACATTAGACAATTTACTCAAGCTATTTATTCACAAAACAAGTTTTACAGTAATCAAAAGTTTTATCTCTCTTATAGGGTTACTGTGAAGATTAAATAAAACTGCACGTAAAATCTTTAACAGTGTCTGAATTCAAGTTAAAGATTAATAATTTTAACTATTTTTAATTGTTATTATTCAACTCTCAAGTCAATAAAGAACTACACAGTAAATATTTTATGCTTTGCATAAATCTCTTTTATTTCCCTTTGTTGTTTGTTTATTTATAACCCTTTAAATATGTAAAAAAAAAAACCTCTTAACATGGGTCTGTACAAAAAACAGACGACAAACCATATTTAACATGAAAACTTTTGTTTACAGACCCATGATCTAAACAAATAAACACATTTAACCTTATTTATAATCTACAAAATGAAAATTAAATGCAAATTTTATCAAGTTGGTAGAGTTTGTTTGTTACACTGCTGGTAATGAATATTATGACTTGTTACAATTTTGATGTATCAAAAAGCTTAAAGTATGTATTTTCTTTCACCTAGAAATTCCATTTCTATATTCCAAAGAAATAACTGGAGACATTTTGTAATAAGTTGAATAAGTTTGAATAGGATGTTTATCACAGGGATATTTACAAAGTGAAAAAAACAGTTAAGTACTAAAATGTCTAACCATGGAGCATTTGTTAAATAAATTACACGTGTCTCTATATGATGAAATAATTTGCAATAGTTCAGCATTTAGAAAGTATCACCCTAGATTGACTCTGTGTCACTCAATAAAAAGCTGGACACTGCCTTCAGTGGACACACAAGGAAAACAATAGCCACAAGGAATGGTGACAGACTACGGGGAGCATAAATGTTGAACTTCATTGTAACATTTTTAAGATTCCCTTGTTGTATCTAAAGACTTAAGAGTCCAGGTCTCCCTAATGGCACAAGGGGTAAGTCTCATCACTATCAAGCTATCACCATCCACTGCAGCACAAGTTCGATCACCAGCCAGGGAGGTGACCCACATGGCACAGCAAACCTCTCCTGTCTCACCTGCTGCTCCCCTCAGCACTATATTTCAATAGATCCACCTGTTCTGCTCCCCACTCTGTCTCTGGTGAATCTACTCACCCCAGAACACATCTGGCCTACACCCCAGCTCTTATATGTGTTAATAAAATAAATCTTATTAAAAAAAAGACTTAAGTGTCCACTTAAGGCTACTGAAACGAGAAATAGTATCATTCTGTGGGATTATCCTTCAGAACTCAATTTTTTTAAACAATATAAACCCAGTACTCTGGGTTTGGAAGAGATTTAAGATTGAAAAAAGTGAGGTAAGCAAAATTTATCACCACCTATAGTCAGTAATCTCATGGCTTTTTTGCATGATTTCCTCTGACTATATCTACTTTCTGCCCCCCTAACTTTCCCAAATCTTCATTCTTTAGTCTATACCAAGATGCTCAGAGGCCCTCACTTTAGAGCCAGCCCATAGTTTTTATTACCTAATGAACTCATGTCACTGCAAAGTTAAGTTCACATTACTACTGCAAGATATCTGGTAAGATTATTAACTGTTGGGGGACACTGGATTTACCTGACGCAATGTTCTGGTTCAGTAGTTGGATTTGATGCACATTGGCAAGCAAGTTGAATGGGAAAACTAAAACGCTTTAATGTGGGATGCCTCCATGGAAGTCTTTATTATAGAGAAATCTACATTAGGGTATTACTGTGAAGTTAATAACATTAAAATATCTAAAAATGTATTATCTTTGTAGACCCCTTCACATTCTATACCTTGCCCTTAACAACTAGATAAAATTAGGACTGAAAATTTCCCATCAAGATTTTCCTGTGAAAAATTTACAGCTGCTTATGGTTTCCTTCTCTAAAGTACAGGTATTTGTCAATTTTGTTTCTAGTTTTCTTTGCTGAGAGGTCTCTATATCCATCCCCAACCCCCTCCTCCCTTGCACCCAGCATAACCAGGGAGAAAAGAAAGACACATAGACTACTAGGGATTTTTTTTCTTTCCATCTATCTGTTTTAAAATAGTAAATGTATGAGATATTAATAAGATAAGCAATCCTATAATTGAAAATAATAAAAATTTCAGATGAATGCAAGGAGGGAGTTGGTAAAAGCAGGCAAGATAATGGTAGGGAAAAGAGAAAAGAGAAAACACAAAATGAGCAAACAGAAGTGGTAAAGTTACAAGACCTTTGGTATAATTCTTTGATGAGCAATTGTATGCATGACCTTCAGAGGAAACTTACCCATTTCATGATTTGTTGACAGGCTGGTGTGTGACATTTTGACTAAAGGACTTAGTTACATTGTGAAGAGAAGAAGGTACCCTTTAGGTAAGGAATATAAACAAATGTCTTCAACTCAGACATTTTTGAAAGAGCTCAAGAGACTCCTCTAAAGTGCATGAGGATGACATCCTGTAGCAGCTTTGAAAAGAAAGATATTTTAAAACTTAGGTACTCTGCTAAAACATTTTTTCAGATTTAAGTAGAAAAATATAATGGAAATGATTTCATCATTTAATACAAGCATTAGAAAAATGCAACTACTCTAGTAGAAATGAATTTGAGGCAAAAGGAGTATGAATAGAATTTTTATATCTCTACCTTTTGCGTGTGTGTGTGTGTGTGTGTGTGTACAGAGAGAGACACAGAGAGAGAGAGAGAGAGAGACTGAGAGAGAAATTCCCTTGAAATTTCTAATTCTGGATAAAGATAACAAAGGGAGATTGATGTTTCTGCACATGTTTACCACAAAGGACACTCACAATGCTCCTGTTTCAAAGGTACTGTTTAAGAAAAATTAGAATATTTGACAGAGATTGAAATCTCTAAGGAGAAAGTTATGAAACATCTTGAGAAAATTCAAACTCACTAGAACAGCAGGAGTGGATGACATTTAGCAATTAACTCTGAGGAAATAAAGAAATGTGCAATAGCAAAAATGTTGATAGGTTTTGCATAAAACAGTGTAATCTATTTTGGCCTTGAACAGCTGTTAAAAGTTCCTTCAAAGTCACTAACTAGCAATCAGCTGAAAATTCCTTCCTGAAATCTATGTGCCTTTGATGGAATAAAAGAAATTTAAAAAAAAAAAAAAAAGGATGAGTTTCACATTTTACAGAGACTTGTTAAAGGAGAGGAGATAAGGTGATACTTTTCTTAGAGAGTCAAATTTTAATAAAGGATCCTAGAGAAGGCTCTGTGGGTGACTTTGGTTTTTTCCTCCCCAAAGATGAATGTATTTCCTAGATAATTCTATCCAATAAAGAGCCTTTTCCTTGATTCACCAGGTCCCGCAAGATGAACATCCTGAACACTTATGAATGATTTCCTCTAATGGACATTTCAAATTCTCTCACTAAATATTTTATCTTATACAAAAGGAAATTCATTAAAAGTATGTTAGGCATTCTTTTATTAGAATAATGTTGGGTAGCTGATATCAAAGAAGAGCTATACTTTAAATGATTTAAATTCTTTTATTGCTCTTTATAAGCCTTAGTCATTATTATCTGAAGGTTCCATTTAATCTCAAGTAAATATAGTGGGCAATTATGAGCATGAAAGAAAGATCAACCTTCAGACAAAGGCCCACAAAGTGAAAAGTTAATAAATTCTAAAGAAGGTTTAAAAATTCTTTGGGGAAAAAAATTCTGTTACTGCAGTTTAAAAAAAAGTCATTATGTGTTGTATCACTTGCAAGGATCAATTCTAATAATCAGAGTTATGTTAGTTAACTATAAAGATGAATGAAAGTATTTACATTTATAACCAATGTAGATTAATCATTAGTTGCTTCTATGCTTAGACTAACTGTGGTTTTAATGCCAAAATTAATCTATCAATAAGAGTAAATTATGAGCTTTTGAAATACAAAAGGATTATTTTAATAAAGCCTTTATATCAGACCATTCTGTTCAATATTGGCCCTACCTATTCAAATTACCAATTCTCTACTCTCCAGCTAGCTACCCTTCAAAATTATCTCAAGTTCACCCTCCAATTAACAGTGATCTCTCTTCAGAATCCAGGGCACTTAAATTTATGGCACTCATTTCATAATTAATCATATAATGACCTGTGATATTTCTTTAATTGACATTATTTTAATATCTTTCATTCTTTCTCTTCTCTTCCGTCCCCTGCTCACCATCCTTTAAGTCTCTCTCTCTGACTCTCTCTCCTTTCCTTCTCTTTTAAACGATGTTTAAGCTTTTGTGTGAGTAGGTATGCAATACACGACCATATAGGATAGACACATTACTGTGTGATACACAACACTGTGTCTTACACAGTTTGTCTTACAAGTTTGCTTACTTAGAAACTGAGTTTAAAAATTTAACGTTCTACTGGAGACCCAACAGATATCTGCAAAGACTTAATTAAATTGGAATGACCCGGAGGGACAGATAATAGGGTGGAGTGAGGTTTAGTAATCTTTCAGATATGTTGTGGCAAATTTTCATTCATCCACTGCTTCCCAAGGTCGGATGATTAGCAACTCCTTCGGTAGGAAAGCATGACATGGTTCTCACAATCTTTCAGTCATCTGTAGTAACAAAGACTACAGAAGTAGTAACCCGCAAGGTTTTTATATGCCTAAAATCAACAGGGAGGGAAAAGAGAGAAACTTGGAGTTTTCTTCCTATTTATCTGTATTCCTTTTATATCTGAACACGTTAAACACCAGAATCTTATCAGTTAAGAAAGCACAGGAGTTTTGAGTGTGGGGGAATAAACAGTTTCTGAAAGGAATGTGGTAGCCACCAGACTTGGTTCTTTACATTTTGCTTGAGACCTCACACCACCTTAATACTGTATTAGAGATAAAAATGTCAACAAAAGACATTTATTAAAGTTTAAGTGTTTTGCAACAAAAATATCAAATATGATAAACAGGATGACTATAGTAGAAAGGTGGGCCTCCTTGCTGGTGCAGTGGGTTGAGCACCGCACTGTGAAGCAACGGCAGCACAGTAGCGCAAGTTAACTCCCTGACTAGGGAGGGGACCCGCATGGCGCAGCAGACCTCTCCTGCCTCGCCTGTTGCTCCCCTCAGCAGTGTATTCAGTCGATCTGCCTGTTCTGCTCCCTGCTCTGTCTCTGGTGAATCCTCTTCCCTCCCACAACTCTGGCCTGTACCCCAGCTTTGTATGCATATATAAATTTAAAAAAAAAATTATGGCCTCCCCTGGTGGCGCAGTGGGTTGAGCAACGCACTACGAAGCAAACCACAGCCACTGCAGCACGAGTTCGATCCCTGCTGCCGGCCAGGGGGGGGACCCACATGGTGTGGCAGACCTCTCCTGCTGTGCCCGCTGCTCCCCTCAGCAGTGTACTTCTGTTGGTCTGCCTGTTCTGCTCCCCGCTCTCTGTGGTGAATCCTCTCACCCCCCTACGCCTCTGGCCTGTACCCCAGTGCTTGTGTGCATAAATAAATAAATCTTTTAAAAAAAAATTTAAAAAAAGAAACGTAACCCCCTCACACTCTTACCACAAAAAAAGAAAGAAAAAAAATTAATTTTCTTGGCTGCAGCCATGGGAAATATTTGTTCTTTGCAAGATGTTCAAAGTTGTACAAATGAAAACTTTACTGAAATATTCACTGGTAATTAAGTCATGTGTGATACTTAGTCATTTTTTAAGAATATAGTAGAAGATCAAAATCTCCATGTTCACCTTCCAGAATGCTAAGTAGATTCTGATAAAAAAAAATCATAATTCAAATGCTTGTAAATTTTAAGTATTTTACATTATATTTTAATAAAAGTTTAAAACCATAGGAAATCATTCTAGCTGTCTGAAGAAGAAAGAATTAAAACTATAAATTGGGAATAATGATAATTTACATGTAGGAATACGTAGTTACAGATCATTATATATCTTTTGTTCATTACTTCTTTGAAAGGAAAAAAAAAGACATATCAAAATATTTAACATAGAATTTCAAAGGATACAAGGATCCCATGTGTGAAACCCATAGGAGTCAATAAAACTCAGATTAAATTTTGTTTTGAGGATGGAAAGACCTGCCACATTAAGGCCAGAGGGAAATCTATTGACTTTCTCTGTATATGGCATACTTTTTTATATCAGAGGTATAACTATGGTGGAATCATTAGAAAGCACACTATGGATACAGCAAATTTAGTTTGAGTAAATATAAGTATGGTAGGTTGAATAACATTGCTTCCTCCAAAGATATCCATCCTAGTCCCTGGAACCTGTGTCTAAAATGTCTTACATGGTAAAGGAGAATAATAATAAGAGTTGCTTATAGAACTAAGGTTGCTCATCAGCTAAACTTGAGATGAGGAGATTAGTCTGGGTTTTCGAGCTGGACCCCATGAAATCAGAAGGATCTTTATAACTGAAAGATGAAGTATCAGAGTTATACAGTGTGGAAAGATTCAACCAGTGTTTGTTGGCTTTGAGGATAGAAGGACACAGGTGATGCAGGTAGACTTTGGAAGTTGGAGGAGGTGAGGAAATGGAGTCTCCAGTAGAATACAACCCTGTCAAAATCTTTATATTAAGCCAATGAGGCCCATTTTGTACTTATCCCTCCTTTAACACAATACATTTGTATGGTTTTAAGCCTGTAAGTATGTGTTAAATTGTTTCAACAGCAACTGAAAATTAATATTATAGGCAAGAAGAGAAATAGAAAACTATCTTTTGCCCAGGAGAAACCAGAGATTAAATTAATTTTTCTAGGGAGCATTCAAAGCAGACACTAGTGATCAAAATACCAGAACTCTAGGAATATTTGACCTAAAACCTTGTTGAAGAGTTAAATATAAATAAATAAATTGATAACATACTTCAATAAAGTCTTATTAAACACCTAAGACCTGTGCTACAAGGTGAAGTGTAGGTGGGAAAGTTCTTCCCTGGGTGCCATGGAGTACGCTTGTTCTGAAAGCTTCTTTTTAATAGAAAAGAAAATAAAGATGAAAAAGTGATTGGGTCCCATTTTTATTTACTGTCTTTCACAAGTCCATACATCAGTTAATTTTCTACTAAAGCTAACTTATTCTTTTATAGGTATGGCTGTAGTAAGAATCGAAACAACTTCCTTTACAAATGCATGTAGTTCCCATATACTCTATAGAAACCCTAGAAGTGGTTTTCTGTATTACTCACACTGTTTTCCCTCACACATCAGTCTCCTTTGTATTTCTCCTTTATCTTTACAAAACTCAAGTTCATATTGGTACCTACACTGGTAGGTTCTAATAAGCAAGCAAAAACATATTTCTTCCCCCAAAATCCATAGATAAACACTAAGTGTCAAGGACAGATTTCTTTTTCCCCTATAAGTTTTGAGGACCACCTACAACAGCCATGACAGCTGTGCTAATCGAAAAAGCAAACGAGGCCACAAAGGACTGTTCTTTGACCATGTAATCAATTTTCCACTCAATGCATTGTTCATTCTTGGAGACTTTAATGCCAGAATTGATTTTAACAGCCATTATAGAAATACTTAAGTCAAAGGGCTTGCAACCTTTTTTAGCATGACCAATGGAATTTTTTAAATAGATATGTGAATAAATCATTGAGTATGATTCATATGCTTTTTTAAAAAGGTTCTTTGAGTCAATGTCCAGACACATTCTTTACAAGTAGTCAAGTGGACTAAGTAAAATCCCCTACTGAGAAATAGTGCATTAGCTCAGTTTATGCTTATAAAATTATTTGTATATTTGTATACCATTTTCAGCAGCTCCCAGAAAGCCAATATGTAATCAGCATATAATGGATGGTCACTCTTAACTTGAAATCTGAGGAAGAAGTTGTGCCAGGGGTCCTGAGAACAATAGTGTGACCTTAATTAGTGTGCAAGACAGACATTTAAATCCTCAGGAATGAGGATAGCTATTAGAGGTAACTAATTGCTGCTTAAGGTGACCAAGTTAGGAGTTCTTACACGTAAAATCAAATGTTGAAAGAATTAACTAAGTGACTGTATGTATTTTTCAAATATTCAAAGAGCAAGATAATCTAACTAAAATCCTCTACTTGTTCATAGATCCTCTGATCAGAGTTACTTAGGGCATTTCATGTCTGGAAATGAAAATGTACATTAAGAGAAATCCAAGCCGTAATTAACCTGAAGAAGAAGCAATCTATTGGATAGAGAAGCAGATTTACAGATATTTTACCAATGGAAGGATTTTATAACTGATAATAGAACTTTCAATTTGTATTCTCATAGTAGGCAATTTTTGATAAATTAGTATGTTTATCACAAAAGTGGGATTACTCAAAGAAATTATTTTGTCCAGAATTTTACAATTAGGTTAATTTAATTATTTGACTGAAGTAGTATGTAATTTAAATCACATGATTTTAAGGCGTATCGAAGGACAAATGTCATGTTCAGGACTTCTCTATCTTACTGTTTTACAGACATTCACCAGCTCCCCAAACACTGTGTATCCTCCACTCTGTGGTGTACCAGCGCTCAAACATTTTCACCTACAGCGTATGCACAGAGTTTGTTTAGCAGGCAGTTATTACTCATGGAGTGAACAGCATCGTTATAGCACAAACAGGCATCCATCAGAGCTCTCAGCACCACACTTGCTCTTAAGGAGATGTCCCGATATGTGATATGGAGGCCAACAGTCACAGGCCTGACAGCCACGCTAGCAATAAGCATTTATCTGGAGTTCTGCATGCACCATAAAGCAGAGCTTTAATTCCATTTTTGGTTTCTACTAGGAACAAAGAAGGTTGGCAAAGGATGATGTCTTTTCTCATCCTAGTTCAATGTCAATGTTGAGCACTATTCATTCATCTTTCAGCTAAATGTGTCTTCTTCCTTGGTTTCCTAGTCAGTAAAGACAATGCAGAGAAGGTTCCCAGTGTAAAATAACATCAGGGAAATATAGAGTTAAATTCTCTAAAAATGTTCATTCACATGTGCATACTTCCGTTGGAGGGGGACAGTATATTCACTGATTTAATAATCAATAAAAACTCACGAGTTGAATGCGTTAGGAATTTGCATCTGATATTGTGAAAGTTACTGTTATTAAAAGTACATTAAAAGTCATTTATACAAGATATTGAATGAAAATTCCAAAGAAGGAAATAGTGTGAACTATTTTCTCTTTGAAGATCAAGAGAAAAAGTCAGTTTGACTGATAACATTAGATGATTTAGAGTCCTGAAAAGATCTATTAGAGCATGCATTAAAAATGGCATCACACCCCTCCACGGAACCCTGACTGACACAGGAAGCAATCTCAAACTGAAAATTCTCAGCACTCTTCAGGGAGTTTATTTGGTAATTTGTAGTCTTATCCCTGATTCTGTAACAAAAGACATTTAGAAGCTGCCTAATCTTCATTTGGGACAAAGGGTGGCCTTCAAACATCAAACTCCCGTCCTTCTTATATAATATTCCCTTTGTACTGTGATTGTCATTTTCACCCTTAAGGGCAGAGTGTACTTTTGACTTCATCTACAGAATACTAAATATAGTTTCAGCCATGTAAATATTAATAGCATTTCTAAAACTATTTAGTCATTCATTGATGTATCTAAAGGGCAATAATGCACATTTTTGCACTGGCTGATCATATTTTGGATGGAATATGTTATGTGCTCTTGCTGTTGCCACCTTAAAAATGATTTGTGTAGAGTGACCTATAGTTTATGAGCTTCAATAAATACTAGAAATTGTAAGGTTATGGATGTGGAGACTATTCAGGACCGCTATCAACAAGGTTCTCAAAAAGTCCTTGTCAGGTAGGTGGTTAGGAATTGAATGTCTTACTTCTAAATGAGAAAAAAAAAACATCAATGATGTTAGGTTTTCTTAGCCTTTTTCAATGAGCAGGTAAATACCTGGTTTTTCTCTGGCAACTGCCTGTATAAGATTGTTTTATGCATCAGAAAGGACAAATGATAGTATAATACTCACACTACTGTTAGGAAATGGAGCACAACTTAATATGTAAAGGCAATATGTTGACATTAAATTTTATACCTCAAATTGACTCTGTACTTCTTAAACAAAGTCATACAGATAAGATTATTCCATTACAAATCTGATCTCCTTTGGTTAATAAAATCTTGTGTTTTGTGATGCTTTCTACATTATAAGCACTTTCCATATACAATGTTTTAAAACCTCACAACTTTGAGATATGCACTATTATCATCACCATCCTCAATACACTCTTGAAGACTGAATTATAGAGAAGTTAAGTAACTTGCCCATAATCTCACAGTAGGTAGAAAAGGTGCAATTCAAATCCTGTCCCACAAGTTCCTGAATCCTCATTCATAACCACAATGCTTTGCTGCCTATAAACATTCCTGCCCTTCCTGACCAGTGTTTCTTCTGCTTTTGCTCTGAGGGTTATAGAAAGCTATTTAATACTGGTTAATTTCCAAAGGAGATTGTATTTATTAAGCATCTAGTTCAGACTCTTTCCCCTGATCTCAAAGTATTCCCTACAACCATCTCTCATTTCAACTCTCTCATTTCTTGCTTAATCAAGCACATCACTCACTTAAGTACATCTTATGACTGCACTGTATGAGCCTGACTTTGAAAGAAATAACATAGAATGTTATATAGTCAAAGAAATATGAATAGAGACAAAAATATGTGATTTCCCATCCTTGTCATTTGCATTTTAGTTTGAATGTAGAAGAAATAAGAGAGATTTATGCTCTTCTCTTTTCTGGAACTCTCACTTTGAAACAATCTTTTTTGTCTTAAATCATTATCTGGACTTGAAAATTACCACCCTCTAATTTGGAGTGAGCAGAACTGGGTACGAATGAAGATATTCTCAAAGGTTGCCCAGCAACTACTTTTACTAGAATTGAAAGGACCTCTTCACTTCTGCTTTTTCTGACCAGGTTTGGTCCTTGCTAGGGTGCCAGGAAAAGAAGAAATAGAGAACAGTGGTAGCTTCTGGCATACATCCAGGCAGGATAAGCTTAAAGAGTCTCATAGTTAAATCCTCAAAAGAACAGTGCCCTATGGAACAAGCAGCATTACTAATACAAAAACTCGATTACTTTAGAAAACAGTTTAGAAAGAAGGAAGTTGCACCTCAAGCGTGAGAGTAGAAAGGTAAACATGGTTTTATGGACTGAAACAGCCACGCCCTTTGTCTCCATCCTTTCATCTCACATAGAAATGTCTTCCTCTTACCCCTCTTATTCCTCAACCAACTTTCCCCCTTTTCTTCCCAAGCACATAAAGCATGTAAATCACTACAATGGGAAATCAACACATATTGTGTCCATAGAAGTTAGACATTCTTATTACTGAAGATGTCATTGCAAGGGCCAGTCGCCAGGTGAGACTTCATGTCCTGCGTGGAGGAGGAGGAGGCTGTGGGTTGCTCTACCTGGTGGGGCAGAGCACAGTCACGTTACAAGAGCACTTCCTTCAGAGCTGGCTGTAGGACTGACTGATGGTGAAGCAATCAGTTCAGCTGCCCGGGGAATATAAACGCATCTTACACAATAGGGCTGGGCACCCCAGTCAAGAGAATCAGAACAGGAGGCAATTAGATTGCTACACACAGACTGAATTACTGAACACAACCCAAACAGGCTTTCAGCTTTCCCTATGGAGAGGAACTTCTTGCACTGGTCCAGATATAGTACTTCAGTTCAAGGCAGCAAACGTTTAGCCACGCTGATTTAAAAAATGAGTATTTGTCCCTTACTGAAATAATTCATTATGGTTTGTTACATTTTTTAAGATATATATTAAAAAGGAGTCCAAATTGACCTCACCTACAAATTAGAAATGTCGATAAGAAATATGTACACAGGGTTATATTTTTAAAGTTCAGTTTCTTCTAATTTTCAACTTTGTTGCCTTCGTCCTTCAATGCAAATGATATTTTCTCAAGAATTTATAGATTCCTTTGGTGTGGATGTACTTGGCAAACCAGAGAAAGGATGACTCTATTAAAGAACCACAAGCACAAAAAGTATTGTAATAATAAAACTTTATGATCTTCAAGCAAAGATTTGTTACAGATAAAAACAAAATAGGTTTAATTTCCTATTGTAATTATTCTAAAAACAATAAGTGATTTTTGTTGTGGGACATCCTCTCTGAAATGTCTGTTTTTTTATTTGTGTTGCTTGCTTTTTGATTCAGTAAACCATCTCCTCATACATTAGATTTTTAATAGTAAATTACTATACAAATTTTACATGAATGTTTTCAGTTTACTTCTTAAATATTTGGGGAACTCATATAACATCTGTCCCTACTACTATATATGGTAGATAAATATAAATCATTGAGTTGAAAGAAAAACATCATAAATTTAAATTATAATCACAATATAAATTATTTCCACTTAGAATATAATGTGATAGTTTTATATAAACGTTCATATGAAAACAGTCTCCTGAATTTATGAAATAGTCAAACTTAGAATTCATTTAATCATATGGTATTTATTTGATTCATTATGCTTTTCTAAATTGTCCAACTTTTACAAAGAATAAATGTGTTACATCTTAATTTTTAAAAAAAGTTTAAAAGTCAAACAAATCCCTTCACAATATCCTGTTACCTTTAAAACCTTCAGTAAAGAAAATTCAAACACATTCTAAGAGGCCAGCAGACTTTTATTTCTGACAATATGAAGAACTGGGTTATGATATATCACATATTTAACAATAATAAAAACATATTTCCTACTTTCATATTCTCACTAGACTTGGTAAGAAAATTTAAACCATCCCTTCATCTTTAATTGCACAGGAGTTTACAAACCTTCTTTTTCTATAATTTCTTAATCTCTGGAAATTTCTGATCCTATTCTGAAATAGTTGCCTTGATCACTATTTCGGCCACATACCAGAATCCACATAAAACCTAGATTGATGGGTGGCTTTCATCAGTTAAATATGTATTTATGTTTATTCCTCTAATGGAGCTAGCCTAAGAAAATGAAAGTAGAACTCACCCCAAAATTTGAAATTGCCTTCTATTTCCTAATAGTCAAATATCTTGAAAATAAATATTCAGCAAGGAATTTTCTTTTAACAAAATGGTAGAGAATAAAAATGAATTGCTGTTTATTTCAGTTTCCAGTTTACAATTGCTGTTTATTTCCGGTTTACTTTCTATTTCAACTCCTCCATTGAGAGCTATTTCCAAACCCTAAAAAGTGGGAAGCAAAATATTGATTGATCACCCCCATTTTAAATGAACAAATGTCTTCTTCCCCTCCTATTGTAAACTGTTCTTTTAAGTTCATCAATGGATTCTGACTTTCTTCCTTGTACACTTATCTAAATTGCAAAGAGATTCTCTTCTGATGCACACTGCCTTCGTATGTCACTATCATTGATGCAAGCTCCTATACAAGTAGTTGGCATCCAGAACAGCTTTCCACATCTTTCCACTTCATCAAATCCCCATCATTTTCTAATCACACATGAGAGCATCTTTTTTCCATCTCAACTATTAAATTTTCTTTTCTTTGGGTCATATTTAATTCCAATATTATTTTAACTCTGAAATGTTGGCAGTTGTAGCATGCATATAAAAAGCTATGTAAATGAAGCATTATTTTGTAGATAATACATGTGAATAACCGTGCAGTAGCTATGCAACCAAAGCAAAGATGCGTGTCAGGGCACACCATCCAAAAAGAACAGGGAGTGCCCTTTCTGCCTAACTTCTGATCGACATCTCCACTTTGAAAGCCACCTTTACCTGTATAAATGAACACTTGCACATGTCCAAAAGGATGCTATTTTGATGATATACACAATTACTCAAAAAGAGTGCTCAAAATAAACCATCAGCCTAACTGAGGAATCTTGTCTGCAAAAAAAATTGTTTAGCAGCTCTATCAACAGATTTGTCTTTATGCTAAATCATTTCTGCGACTTTCTAAGGGACTGCTTAAAATTACTTTCATTTTTACCTAGCCAGCAAATTCTACCTCCTCTTTGCAAATGAGACACTAGTCTTTGACCTCATAAAAAACTGTGTCATGAGAGTTTGGGAAAAGATAATTTTCTAATGTTAATGACAGGAAACCTAGACTTCAGAATGATCCCAAGCTCTACTTAGTGAAAATACATATTTGTTTATGAATATGAGGATATATCAAATACAGAATTAGTATTTCAACATAATTTTTTTTGGTTTCTCAAAGTGTTAGAAATTCTTCTCCCTTTACTTATACAGGTGCCATAAATTTTACTTTGAAAAGTATAGGTACTCTCATTTTATACAAATGAGGTCATTATCGATTGGCCTAGGAAATGGACTCTGGAGTGTTCATTTAAACTTCATTCCCTTGGGAAGCTGACATTTTCATAACAATAATAAAAATGAAAATATTTTAAATACACAGTTTTATGTGTTCGCTCCTCTCTGTCCTTTCTTAAAGTCTCTTGAGCAAGATCTTATAACTGGTATTTTAAAAAAAAATTAAGATGCTTAGGTTAAAAAATCAATCTTGGAAATAGTAATATCAATTTCCTTGGCAGAGTTGCTGAATAGAGTTTTTATTGACTATGACGTTGAGTTACTAAGAAAAATTAGTGATATTAGCAAATGGTGTACTATGCAAATCCCTGTGATAGAAAAACAGTGATTTATCTTTCACAGAATGGATGGAAAAATATTTCTGAACAGTCTGAAGCAATATACATTTTTCCATATTTGAGATTTTGAGTTGAAAAATCTTAAATGACTTAAAAATTTATTCAACCTCTTTATAATTACTCCAGATATGTGATTTTTTTCTTTTCTTTTTTTTTTTAAAGATTTATTTATACACACAAGAGCTGGGTACAGGCCAGAGATGTTGGGGGTAAGAGAATTCACCAGAGACAGAGTGAGGAACAGAACAGGCAGATCACCTGAAACACTCTGCTGAGGGGAGCAGAAGGCTAGGCAGGAAAGGTCTGTTGCACCATGTGCCCCTGCCTCCAAGGGATGCAACTCATGCTGCAATGACCGCGGAAGCCCAACAGTGCAGTGCTCAACCCCTTGCACCACCAGGGAGACCCAAGGGTGTGTTATTTTTCTTCATTTCTTACAAAAAGAAAAAGATCTGAGACTACGGTATTAGGAATACATGTAATAAAATGTTCTCCTTTCTTTCCTCTTCCCATTTCACTATTGTATGCAGTTAATAACAACCCAGGAAATGTCTTCTCAGGCCTTTACACTTAGGTCCTTCACATGTGAGAACCAAAATTATGGGATATATTTGGTCTAGTGTAAATTACTTGGCTCATTATCGTAACACACTAATTTACTTGGTTCCATCAATGTACATGCTAATGTTACCAAGTCTCTTTTTGTGCAGTTATCAGTATCTACCAGATGGAAATTTTACTTTTTGGTTTTTATTCTTTCTTATTGCTCACTCTTCCCAAATCATTTTCCTTCACTTTGGGAATAGCCAAAAATTGTTGTCAAATCCTCCACAATAACATTCTTCTGAAAATGCAAACATTATCTGGTTAATATTAATTCTGTAGACCACTTGTAAAGTGCCTGCCATACTATGCTATACCTGAAATCTGTTCCCTACACTAATACCAAAGTTCATGTTAGAACAAGGTTGACCATATAGTTTTTAGCCTGGGTTCATTCAGTGACCTATAGTTATACCAAGGTACAGCAACCACAATTGCTATTACAAAATGTAAGGGCTTATCACACTACTCCTAACTTATATTGTACAGTCATTCCTCTCTACATTTCAACTGATATAGTGTACTATTTGTAGCCACTTCAAGTCATGATCAGTCCAAGCCATATTCCCATATGGGCTTTCCTATATGTTGAAGTCCCTCCCGTTATTCCCTTCACCAATCGCACCATGATTTCATAATTAATGTATATGGATTATATATGGATGAACCTAAGGCCTCTACTCAAAAGTCACTCATTATTGACAACCATAAATTCTTTCCTCCAAGGCAGAGTTACTAACTTCAGCTTATGTGGTCCCACAACAATATACACATTCTATGGTTGTGCTATGCTGATTACAACTATTTAACATTTTGTCCTCTTATATTTTATTCTGATCTCTATTAAGTATTCTATCTGTATTTGTTTCTGCAACTAGTTCAGTGCCCTGCATATATAGAATCATCACTCAATTTTCAGCGAAAGGTAAGAATCTGACATGGTAGGGTTATTTGTAGACCACAAATTCTGCAGCCACATCATTGTTCTTATTTCTTCCTTCAGTCAACAAAAATCTATACTGAGTGAAAATTTATGAAGAATATTTATTTCTTCTATAATCGATGAATATTTAATCTCTTTATATAACTCCCACATTCCTTTTCCAAAATCACTAAGTTTTGGGTTTTCTATAAGTTACTTTTATTAATTTAAATAATAAGCACACACCATTACCTCTTGATTCAACAGTATTCAATTTTCTGATTTCTCCTGTGAAAGATAAGAATGACAGACCTCCTACATTCACTGGTAACTTTCTTCCTTTATAGCTCCCAACTTCAGCCATATATGTTTTCTGTTTATTAAGAGGGTCGGTATTTGTGTGTTGTAAAGTATAATTATGTCTCCCAGCATAATTTTTGTATATACAAAATATCAGTGGATATGTTGTTATGGCTATGTAAATATTATGTACCTCATAACCAATAATGTTCTATAATTGCATTTCCTTTTATATACAGATTGACTGTTGTTTGGTTGGGTTGTTGTTGTTTTGTTTTGTTTTTTTCCCTGAGGTTTCTACTTGAAACTTTTTTTTCTTGTATTGACTTCCTGTGTTGCTCTCTTAAATTGTTTGCTCAAATTTTCCAAAGATAATATTCTCTAGGATTCCTTTTTTTTCTCCAAACATCCTCCCAGTTCTTTTCCCATCTGGACTCATTCTCCAGGCCTGCCCCAATGCAGACAATTTGAGTTATCCCTTCAACAGACTCTTGGGCTCTGCCCCTTCCTCTTTCCTGGTGTATATGCATAGTCTATCCTCCAGTAGTTTCTAAGGAAAAGGAAATAAATCTGGATGCCTTCTAGACATGAAAATTAGTCCCTTCTACCTTCATATTTGATAGTGAGTTTAGCTGGGCATGTACTTTTAGATTTAAAATATTGTATTTCAAACTTTTAAAGGTGTTGATACATTAATTTCTAGCATCCAATTATACAGATGTGCAGTTGATGCAAATGTTATTTGTTGCTTTATAGCTGAACAATTTGTTTCTTTTAAGATGCTTTTAAACTCATTATATTATCCTTGGTGTTGTGAAAACTTCACAGTTATGGGTCTGGTTATTTTTTTTCTACACGTTATGCTGGGCATTGATTCTTCTGTTTAAGGAAACTGTCTTTTATTATAACTTTGATAGTGCTATTAATTGACTGTTGGCCCATCTGTATCGATTTTATATATATTTTATCTCTTACATAATCTTTCCTCTCTTTGCCCTCTTAATCTACTTCCTGAGTGATTTCCTTGCCTTTTTTCAAAGCTTATATTAAAATTCTAATTTTACTTTTATTATTTCTTTATTGAACCACCAGTTTGAAAAAATAACAGTCAAAATATGCATCTAATAGAATATTATCATTCAAGTATAATAAAACATTATAATATTTTATGTAAGTAGACTATCAACTAAACTTATTTCTGTATAATTTGATATTACTAAATATCAATTAACTAATGAAGTAAAAATAAAATCCAAATAGTTTAGTCCTCTAATCAGAATTTTAATGCAGAAAATACATTGGAAATGTGTTTCTACTCTCACATTTAATTTCCTCATCCAAAACATGAAAATTGAATACTATGTAATATAACATATATAAATCAGATTATTTATATTTATGAGAAATTAAAGGTAAAAATTATATCTTCTTTTTCACTTGGACATTATTATGTAATCACCAAACTTATAAAACTTTGCAAATTTCATATTCACCAAACTTGTGACACTGGATATGAAACTAGTATTAAGAAAACCTTTTAAAATTCTAGTGGCTTTGGAGATAAAATGCCCATGTTTCTTTATGTAGTTATGTGCATCCAATTTAAACTCTACAGTAAGACATCCACGAAATTCTACATTTGTGTCATTGTTCTTTATACCTGTTTAAAAAATTGTCCTTTTCTAAAGATTTCAAGAATGTAAAAATGAGAAGAACAAAAAGGATGTTGATTATATTATGATTCAACACAAGTGACCGAAAGTAGACACTGATTTTTTTAAATTATATTCAGTGCAAAAATAGATAATGTGATCCCTATTTACCGTAGTTCATCTTGGCCTTTAATCATTTGTTTATCCACGAAACTATTGATTGCTGCTCCAGCAAAGAGAACAGCAGTGACACAGGGGTAAAAAGAGCAGTATAATTCTGTGCTGTTGGCTGTTCTATGCAATGAAACTATAATTCACAAAGTGATAGATAACAGAAGGTAATTTTATGGTTACTAAGAATGAGTTTGCATTTGTTTGTGTAGTTACTATATAAATTTATAGATGCATTTTGTTTGTATCGCATTTTAAATTTTAGTGGCTGAGCAGGAAGAGGATTGAAGTAGTGCAAGGAGTATGTTCATGAACTCCTTCTTTAGCAGCCACTTGTAAAGGTGGACTGTAATTCAACATGAAATAGGTTCAGAATGTTCCCACAAACTCATTATAAATCAAGCTGCTTCGAAGGTATGGTGTTATTAAGTTTGTTTTTTGATTTTCTCTTGCCCTTCCTCCATCATCTTATCTGCAGAAAGAGTTTAAAGGCAGGAAAAGTAATTCAGCAAGGACCTACTTTTAGTGGTTGAAATAAAAAAAGCGTCTTGTTAGCTACATTTCACCAAACTATAAATGCAGTTCCAAAGTCAGGGGTTTTGTTTTCCACATCGTTGACCAAATTTGTCATCAGCTAGCTGATCACAGTTGATAATGAAGAAGTTAATTTATGCATACAAAGTTAAACATGTATTTTGAAAGCTATAGATTACTGTTTCAGAAGCCCAACGATAGTGGTTAACCTCAGCTGATTCCAATAATAATGCTGCTAATGCCTCTTGTGCATTAAGCAAGCCAGTTGAAATATTGTAAGAGTTACAAAAATTTTCCTTTTTGTCTTTGCATGGTGTTAGAAAATCATTTTAATATGCATCATTATGTTTGCTATGTTGTGAGACATTTCATGTCTTATTTACAGCAAGAAGTAGAATTCAACCCAGTAAGCAGTCCCAAATCCACACTGAGAGATTAATACCCACATAATGCAGGCAGGTCCTTTCAAGACTGAATTGCTTGAAGAAAAGGAGTTATGCTGTATGCATTATGCTGGCTTGCACCAGTTGATTTTCAATGTATGTGTTTTGAACAGGATTAAACTAAACTTTGAGGAAACTGCTTTATATAATGACTTTTCCCTTGGGCTTCCTAAATTACAAATACACACTCTAACCTAGCAAACAAACTATTTTCTTAGTCTATGGTTGTTCTCCAACATTAGTCATCCTGGAAATCCCAGTGCAAGAACTTGGCATACAACAGACAGCAGATAACTGTTTATTAAACAAAGAAAGTAATCGTGAAATGTTTTGTAGCCACAAAATATCAAAAGCCTGAAATATTAGCGTATTGGAGAACTATACAGTGTCAAATCAAACATAATTTGAAGCATGAAATTCTAGATATTGCCCATTCAGTTAATTTCTTAAACACTCTAAAAGCACATCTAAAAAGATTCCCAACTTCAGCAAGCCCTAAGATCAAATTGACAAGTGACTTTACATAAAGATAATATTAAGAGAGATACATGAATGAAAAATATTAATACAAAAAGATTTGTTCTTAAAGAAATAATCACAATTGCATTTAGTTAGTATTATAACCTTAGCTTATGCTATCTTCTTTAGAATATATTTTAAAAGCAACATAATATACTATGTTTCAAAAGGCTTTTAATATAGCTATGAGGAAACAATTTAATGAAGCATTTGGAGATCAATGACAAATTAAACTGTGATGTAGCCAAATGGAACTAACTCATCTTCTCTAAATATTTTCAACATGTTTCTACCTGCCTGCAATTACTTAAGGTAGGTTCTATCCCTAGATTGCCCTTACATCCAATTCTGTACATTCCAAAATCTACTTATATTCATAGGCCCAGTTCATTTCATCTTGTTCTAAAGTCATTCTCAGTCACACCACTAAAAATCATTGTGTCTTTTCTCTATGATGTCACTACTCTTCCACTTGTAACCATCACGTAGCATAGTCTTCTTCACGTCACAAATTTTTCACATGGATTCTACACATCTAGACTAAAATTCCTTAAGTAAAACTTCTTAGTATAGTTAGGTATGTGAGAATGCTAAGTATCTAATACATAAAAAGGACTCATAGCAATTTTTGTCTTTCTCATTTATTTTTTTCCTTTACTTCCAACAGTTTTAAACTTAGTAGGTATTTTAAATAATGGACATATAATTCATACTTATACGAGGTATGAGAAAAGTTTGAAACTATGGAGAGAAAGATGGGAGTTGCAATGATTAAAGAGCACTTCAAAGAAATAGATATTGGAGAAATCCTTTAGTTGGACACAAAGTGTTGAATAGGGAAGGGATGGAAAGATATCATGATCTCATGATCAGAGGAGAAAGAGAAAGTAATTAGATTTTAGAAAGCATAATCTGACAGCACAGTATAGCCACATAGCCAGAGTTTGGAAGAGAGCAAACAAAAATAAAAGGAATATGCAATGAACATGTTTGATAAGAACATGGTGACTGTATTTAGAGCAGTTATTTTCTGTGTTTCAAATTAAAATTATGATGTAAAACTTTTCACAGCACACCCACACTTTTGTCAAATTTTATTTTGCCAAGTAAGAACATAAAATAATAGAGCCACATTTACCACTGTCATGTTTTCCTCAATGAGAAAATATTTTATACTAAAACGTAGTAAGCACTGACTGGATTCTCTCCTACAAGTCTTTGCTTCTGGCTTTGATTACCCTGGAGGGCCCAGCTACTCTTGGAAAACCCACTTCCAGATCCCTTAAGAATCACTTCTCCACAAAGCTTTTCATGGTAACTGCAGGTAGAAACAGTCTGATGTGTTTATTTCTCACTTATCCATATAACATTCTTCCTAATATTAAATGTATTTATTAGAATAAGTAGTTATTTTACTACAATGTTCGTTGTTTTAAGAACACTCACCTTGCATTACCGTCAATGAAAAAGTTAGCACAAAGTGCCCAGTTGTAAAGGTAAACAATGACTAGAGGGCTTCTGACCTGAGAGACTGGAGGCAGTGGTGACAATGAAAGAAATGGGGAAAGGGTTGGAGAGGAGGCGACAATGTTTCATTTTTGATGTTGTATTTTAAGGAATGGAATAATAATTTTAAAAAATACTAATGAGTTGGGATAATAATGAAATTATAGAATTCAAGCTATATAAGAAGTTATCTTCATACAGGAGATCACTGAAATAAATATCTTGGTGGAGGATTAAAGAAAGAAGGAAATGTGGTGAGAATTTTTGAGGTCACCTAGCCAATTTAAAAAAAAAAATGAAGAGAAACTAGAACTGGTATGAAATATGGGAAATAGGAAGATAAAGGAGGACCAGCCAAAAGTATTATCCTAGAAACCAATGAAAGACTTGGACTTCAAATGCTGGAGGTCAACACTCAAATACTAAAGAGAGTCACCATTTATGATTGTACATGAAACCCTCTTAAACCAAATTAACAACTAAAACTGACTATAAAGACTGACTTACATACACCATTAAGTTATGTCCTGGAGAAAAGAAAATCAAGTAAGAAAACATTACTTGTTGAGATGTTAAAGGAAAAAAATATGTACAGCAGCTATAAATTACAGAGTAGATACTTTACAACAGTATGTCAATAAAAGTTCATCAAGCAAGGTTATATATAATTCTGGTTCAATGTACACTAATTTATTTTTCATCCCATTTTAATGAATTTACATTAAGAGGTTCTTTTAAACTCATGATGTGTTATTGTTTAATAATTTATTTCTGAACTTTAAAAATTAATAATATTTGCACAGTCATTTTATAATCACAATATGGTACTTCAAGGTGTGAATTATGATATAATAACTTATACTTGTGCATTTAAACAAGCACTCATCCTATGGCCTCATTCTTAGCAAAGTAAAAAGGTATGAATTACTTTGTAATAACTCATGCTTTGTCATATATTATCACTTAATTATAGAGGAAGACAGGAATTTGAACTAATTTCAGTCTTGAAAAATCTAACATTTTATCCTTGAGGAAAAGAAGCTGATTCATATTTGACACAATAGAATCACTTTGTCTGTCCCCATTTAGACCATTCTGGATTCACTTTATATATTACCCTTGTCTTTCTGCTTCTTTCTACAAATCTCAGGAAGTTTCCAATAGAGATATTAAAAATCCCACCTTATGTTTTCAATCTTTATTTTACAGACTTATTCATTTAGATGCCCAAAAGAAACAAATTTATTACTTCAAAGTGTTTTCAAAGCATTACAATGAAAAGTAAGTCTATGATTTCTTTTCTACCATAAATAAGCAAAAAATAAGGAGGGAGGAAGGATGGAAGAGAGAAGGAAAGAGAGGGAAGGAGGGAAAAAGAGAGGAGGGAAGGAATATTAAAATGTGAACTTCTGTTAACTATGACAGTTATGATAGATTTGTTAAATAATAGAGAAATTCCTAAGATAATACAAAGTTACTTGTCTCTATAATCATTACAGAATATATGTATATAAAATATGTGTTTCCAGAAAAACAACTGTTCTCTCAAGGCTTTATCACTATCATTAAATAATAGTGAGTGTATATCTCAAAATCCAAAGAAGCAAAATGATTCAGTGCTTCCTTTATTGCTAGAGGATATTTTTTCTGCTTTTATGATATTTATTTAATAGAAAGGAAAAATGAAAGCATGAGAGATAGATATATCACAAAGGACAAATAGCAGGTCAATAAAATAGCCAATATACCAAACAAAAACAAAAACTATAGGGTATCAGGGCTCAATTTCCTCAGGTACATAATTAAAGAATTATGTATTGTAAATTTATGAAGACTGTGTGTTAGCGAATGATTAGAAACTCAGATAGGAAAGATCACAGACATGTGAAATGGTCACGGACTGACAGCTTGCTGGCTAATTGACAGTTATGTTTCTGTAACCACTAAGCAATGAGTCAATATTTAAACTGCTGCATGAACTTTTCCAGAAGCTATACTTTTCTCCTACTATCTCTATGTTCACCCACTCTGATTTGTTATCATGGTATTTTTATATTTTAGACTTAAGAGAGGTAAATATCAACCACTTAATGTTTGGAGGTCTTAAACATTCAAACTTTAAAGAAGCTTCTCAGTGAATATTAAGATTTTTGGTGACACCACTAAGAAAACAGCAGGGTAACAGGGAGCAAAGCCATGCTTCAGAATTACAAACTTGTTTGACTGACCTTGAAGTTTTATGCTAAACCATTAACACCTTCGAACAAATCTTTTTCTCCTAAGGGATATATTGGCCTCTCATACTTTGGTTTATGTTCGTGTGATGGCTGTATAATCTGCCAGTATATGCCAAGAGAGCAATACAGGTATTTTCTAGTTTTAGTATCTCAGATGTTATAGCAGCAAAGTCTAGTATCAGTCCTTGGTCCTTACAAGCCAGTTTAAACTTGGTCCATCATGTTTTCTTGAGTGTCACACAAATATAACAGCATGTCCATATGGTCATGACTTACCAGAAGGCAATAAGAACTAGGATGTATGTTATGCAGACAGTGACTATATCAACTGACTTATAATTAGTGTTCACTGATCTATAAGGTAGTTCTCATTATAAATGGGGATTTGACATTAGTCGTTCACTTAATGCTTTGTGTGGGTTTTGTTTCAGTTAGGTTATACTTAAAAAAATAGATTTTGTGTTTCTCGTAGCACACATATCCAAGATGAAGTAGTGTATTTCCATACTCATACATCCCTGCCTTACATGATATATATTACTTACAGTATTCATAAAATCATTTTTGAATATTTATTTTGACAGAAGTTGAGATAATCTATGTGCTTATAGCTTTGCTTAGAGTCCCACTAACACTGTTAATATACGTCTTAAAATGAAAACTGCTCCAGAGAATATTCATTTAATGACAACAATAAAAATAAGATGGAATGGAATGAGATAAATTCTTAATTCTTTTTTTCTTCATGGAACTAGATAAATTCCGAATTTATTTTCAAAGGTCTGGATCTCATTTTATACTTTATGGCTTTAAATACAATGTCGTTTTGTACATTCTAAAGACATCCAAGAAGGGGATACATACCACAGCAACAAGCACTTAAAATTAATCTTTTTAAAGAAAATTAAGGGTCAGAGGAATGACAGTTCACCTCTGAGTGACAAACATTGGATAAGGAAAGAGGTTACTAAAATCATGCTGACATGTGACTATCTATTATGTGATAATATTTACTATTGCTGTATGTTTCTACATCTAATAAGATAGATAGATCTTGCTTAGCAAGATATATCACAGATGTCCCCACTAACCCTACCCTATCCACATACAAAATTAAACTCCTGGATATCCACACTCCTTTTGAGAATTTTCACTCTCAGGTGGTGGAGGAGAAGATCTGACCATCAGTGCTAAACAAAGTGACTGCTATGGGTTTAGTAAAAACTGCTGGCAGGGAGTCCAAAATGGTTCCATCTCAATGTCTTCTCATTTCCACCTGACACAACTCTGCCTCCAAATCCTGCCAACTGAACCAGTGAATGCTCTGAATGGTAGGTGGTTGATCTGTGAAATAAACCAGCTAGCTAACCTGCAATATTGAAAGTTGGAAGAGTGACAAACACTGATGATGTTTTAGGTATTTCCTCAGTCTATAAAGAAAAAAAAACAGTTTGTTCTCAGTGAGAAACAACCAAAAATAAAGGCTCAAATTCTTTTACCTAAGTTTGTCTGGTTGTGTGTGTGTGTTTGTGCGCACGCTGTTTATATCTTTGTTGCTATTTTCTCTTCATGTTTACCACCTAATAGTTTTAAAATACTATTTAATGTCTCCCCTAGAAGAAACAATTCTTTCTGGGGTTCTATTTACTTTTCAAAGATTTGTTTATTTACTTATGCATAGAACAACCAGAGTGTAGACCTGAGGTGCAGGGGATGAGAAGATTCACCAGAGACACAATAGGGAACAGAACAGGCGGATCTACTGAAATACACTGCTGAGGGAGCAGCGGGTGAGACAGGAAAGGTCTGCTGTGCCATTTGTGGGTTAGCTCTCTGGCCAGGGATCAAACTCAGGCATCAGTGGTGATAGCACGGACTTAACCTCTAGGCCACTAGGGAGGTCCATATTTTCTTTTCTTCACTCAAAAAAAAAAACTTGTTAAAGAATAAAATCTTAACTATGACTCGATTAGTAATAGCCCACACCTTTTGAAATACTCTCCATAAAATCACTTATTTCATAAGTGCATTTGCCATTTACTTTTTGAAAAGAGCTATGAAGTCAATTATTTTACAGAATGATAGCTTATATGCCTATATTCCAACTACAACTTAGTAAGGTGGTTTGTTATATCCTTATAAATGTCTGCCCTTTTAACATGCTATAAATGCATTCTAAAATGTGTGCTAGGTTCTGGTTGTTATGGGGAAGAATTAATGCATTCTATTAAATTTAACTTTTGCTGAAACACTCTTACATCAGCTAAAGCTCAGTGCTGTAACTGGAGAGACTAGCTTCTACAGCAATTAAGGAATAAAATACCTGGCTTTTATAATCCATCTTTTGTTCTGGGAACTGCCTATACTTAAGTCAGTATGGCGTTAGACATGGACTTGTGACCATTAAATATTTAATTTCATCAAAATCCATCCATAGTCTGTGCTTTGACAAGCTTGTTACTAGATTGGTATTATTTAAACAAGCAGGAACATTTCAATTAAGTGTATACTGAAACTGGTCAGGTGATTAGACCGTATCTTGCTCAAGACTATTTTATATTACTGCACAGCATATAGACACATCAAATACAAATTATTCAGTATAAATTGTTGGTCTATACACCATCTGGTGTATCCACGACATTTATCCACTCAATTTTTTAAAACTGTATTATTATTTTTTATTAAGGTAATGTTGGCATACAATACTGTACATGATTCAGAAGTGCAGGTTCACACTCTTCAGATCTATGTTGCCACACCACACCCACCACCAGCACCCTTAGTCCTTCACCTGTTTGAAAATATCATTTGAAAATAGTCCATTAGCTGCTCCTCCTTTTGCTCCCACCTTCTATCCTCCCCTCTGGTAGCCTCTGTTCAACAGTCAGATTTCTAGGTTTCTTTGATTGTTTTTTTCTGGTCCTTTTGTTTTGTTTTATCTAATTCCACATGTTAGTGAAATCACATGGTATTTGTCTTTCTTCTGACTTATTTCACTCAGCATAATTTAGTTTCATCCATGTTATTGCAAATGGTTAAGAGTTTATCTTTTTTATAGCTTAGTAGTAATCTATGTATATGTATACATATATACTACATCTCCTTAATTCACTCATCTGTCCTTGGACACTCAGACTGTCTCCATAACATGAATATTTAGTCACTAATATCCCTTTTCAAAAGCAGGTATCTGTGACTAGAATACCTTCTCTTTATCTATTTATAATCCTAACAGCTCTTCAAAGTCCAGTTCAAGTGCCAATTAACTCCATGATAACCCCAACTAGAATTAACATTTACAATTGGCTTCCTCCATGTGCCAATGTATGGGAGTGCTCCTTATTCTAGGGCATCCCTAAGATGTAAAAAGTCTGTTCAATGGGAGCATCATTTGAAATATTTTTCTTTTTGTTTTCTCAGTAATTCAGTCCTTGGACATAGTAGGTGCTCAGTAAATAATTTTTACAGATTTGAGGATGCAACAGACTGGATGTCCTCTAGACCCAGGTAAGAGGGATTTCTGCCCTGGGTGGACCCCACGCTTTATAGAGCCCGTACATCACAAACAACATGCAAAATTAAATGTATTATAAAACACATGGTACAACTCATAATCTGTCTTTATTTGGTTTTGGGTTTTTTTTTTACTTATGTTTCGGTTTTTTTTTTTTCTTTTGGAAAATATTCTTGTTTTCTTTTTTTATTAAGATTTGTGAACATCACACTTTGTGTATTGGACATGTAGGTTCCCCCCTCAGGGGTTGTTACCACACCACGTCCACCACCAAGACACTTACTGTACTTCCGCCTTGCCATGCCCTCCCCCCTCACCTTTCCCTTCCTCCTCTGGTAGCCTTAGTTCTATAATCAGCTTTCTAGGGTTAGTTCTTTATCTTAATCAGATCCTTTATCTTTTTTCACTATATTCTATAAATGAGTGATACCATTCAGTATTTGTCTTTCTCCTGACTTAATTTGCTCAGAAATAACCTGCTCAGTACCTATACAGCACCGGTCCCATGGAGATGTTCCCTAGTGAAACTTTACCCAAATTCATCAAAACATGACAACTGTGTTACAAGATCCTAAGCATGTGTAAGCCTACATGACATCTGCACTAAACAAAATATCAATTATTTATGTTGACTACTAGAAAATCATTGAACACTAGAATTAGAATTATGCAATTTGAATATATAACATTTAAATCAATTTTTTAAGTATTAAATTGAAAGTTTTTAGCATTGTTTAAATATTTTGATACGCTATTATCCACTAATAATTTATATTATTGGGGCCTCCCTGGTGGTGCAAGGGGTTAGGCACCACATTATGAAGCATCAGCAGTCACCACAGAGTGAGTTCAATCCCCAGTCAGGGAGCTGACCCACATAACACAGAAGACCTCTCCTGCCTCGCTCACTACTCCCCTCAGCAGTGTATTTCAGTCAGTCTGCCTGTTCTGCTCCCCACAGTGTCTCTGGTGAATCCTCTCCCCCCACACATATCTGGCCTGTGCCCCAATTCTTGTATGCATAAATAATTAAAAATAAACAAATGTATATTATTACATTAAATTTAATAATTTAAAATAGCCAGAATTTTTTAAAACCACATAAGGTATTTTTAACTTTTACTTTTCATTTTATGTATGTTTTTATGAAAATAAATTTAAATTATATACACTTCAGTAGTGATTACAAAGCAAATACTAAAGGGTTTCCCTATGTTGGATTTTTTTTATTTTTGTGTTTGGCACTTTATTTTTTATAATATTCACTTTGAAAATGTGCACCAAAAAATGCACATGATTAAATAGATTTATAATCCAAACAAACATTATTTAAAATTTAAATAAAAACTGGTCAGTGTTTTCTACCAATAAGATTTTGTTGCATAGATTCTAATCTTCCTCGTGCACTTTCTTGAACTTACACAGACATATATGCATATCAGCACATATTCATATTCAAGTTTAACCTAAAAAATTGAAAAGTAAAATGCATTCACCTACAATGCAGTATCTCCAAATTTCCGGAATCAAATTTTAAAGGGAGATTTTTGAATAGAAAGTGAGGTTCTTCTAATTGCTATAACATTCTACAACTACGTCAGAACAAAGCATGTTTATGCTTAATCCATTTAGTTTATTTACATGCCTTGGTTCTTTTCTGGACTTGACCATAGTCTAGTTGTCTTTTGGAATTTTAATTAGTTACTGATAAATTCCCAACTTATACTTGTCTTGAGTTACTCAAATTATATCCTGGAAAACAACTGACACTGGGAAATCAACTCCAATCCTTGGAGCATCATAAATAGAAATCCTAAAAGAACCTAAGAAATACAGAAGTAATTCCTTTCTGGTCACCAACAATGCCTCATGATACCAATAGAGCACCCAGAAGAAAGTCATTGACTTTATATGGATTTTATTTCTTTGAATGAAAAAGAGTGGTCATTTCCTATTCTAAAGCTCTGTCAAGTCCAGTCAATGGCTGAATATGGCCACAAAGATCAGTAGAGGACAGAAAGAAAAAAAAATTAAAAAACCCAAATGTCTAAGGGCCTCCTTTAGTTACATCTTAGTTACACCACCAGAAGCGAGGATGAGGAGGATTTGAGGACATCTGTTTCCAAAGGACTGGACAACCTTTTGCATTTAATCAACTGCATATGTTGTTTAGTGCTCCAGCTCCATGAACATCATCACTTAATTAAATTGTTTCATTCTTTCGCTATCATAAATGCCACATCTCTTTAAAGCCATATTTTATTGAGTTAAAGTTTATTTTATAATGTACAGGAAGGATTATTAAATTGAATGGGTGACTATTTCAGCTCAAGTTAAAATCAATAATATTTAGCTGGGCCTGAGGTGCTAAATTCTAAAACTTCATGTTTTTCACTTTGCTGCTGCCCTGTATCTAAACATCACTGACAGTTCTTTCTCCTGTGTTCATCTATGATTTATGGCTGTTCTAGTAGGTGGGACGGAAGCTTCAAGGCCTCTTGCAGTGCTTAAGGTTCCAATAACCTGAGGAGTTTTCATTCCTTACTCTTTTTGAACAGAGACTACCATTCTCAATTTCAAAAACTCATAAAAGATAGAATTTTTAAAAGCTCAAAGCTTAATCTGTTTTTCTAAAATAGTTAATATCTGAGTTTTAGGAAAATAATATAATTTTATAAAACATGCCCTCAAAATTTATATAAAATAGTCAGCTTAGACCCTTCAATAAAGATATTTAGTCCTTCCTTATTTCTTCAGTTCTTTAAAATAATCTCATGAGAGATGAAGTTTACAAATGCCTTTGAATGATTTCAAACATTAAAATATTTCTATTAGCAAGCTTCTCATTCATGAAACTATAACTCACTCTTGAAGAAATGGTGTTTCTATTTTCTTATTTAATTTACATAATCAAAATGGTTATAAATAACATTATCAGAACGTTTAATATCAAAGTACAAATTATTATTAATTGCTTAAACATAAAGTCTGTCATTCAATCACTATAAAAATATTTTTCATTATATTGTGTATGTTAGAAACTAATTAGTTAAATAGGCATGACTGAAATTTCACCAAAAAAAAAAAGCTCCCAAAATGATAACTACATTTTAAAAGAAAATAATTTTGAAATATAAATTATTGCTAACTTAACAAAAGAGAGATCACATGATGACTAATTTGGATTGTTAAAGTTTATTTAGTCAGAAAATAAAAATATAATTTCTTTTAAATTATTTAGGATTATTTTATTTATTGAAAATACATGAAAAAACTGTATATGCTTATAGTAATTCCTGCTTTATATTTTTAAGACACATGTTCATTCAAGCTCAATGTGAAAGAAGTAAATGAAAACACAATACCTTAAAATTGAAAAAAGTAGACTTCAGAATGTGTGTTGTAAACCTGTACTTTTTAATCTACTTAGAAATTTAGAATATTAAAAAGCAAAGTATTTATTTTTAGCAAATCTACATACAAATAATGATTTTCATATGCTTTAAATCATATATTAATCAACTTAGAATCCAAAAAGTAACTTACCTAAGTATTTTATCTACCTAAATAAAACTTGACTATGCAAGCTATATAGGATTAAAAACAATTCCAATATATATTTAACTTGCCACAAAATTAAAGCCTGATGTAAAATTTTGGCTGAAATTTTTGAGGATAAACTTAAAGAATTTGGCCTCCCCCCAACACACATTCATAAACGAAAATGAGACTGATTCCCTCAGACAATGAATGCAATATTGAAAGAATTGACTATGTGATTTTAATCATCATTAGTAAGGATTTACAACTAAAAAACAGAAACACTTTAAGATTATTGACTTATACCATGGAATGTTCAAAGTCTCCCTTTCCTTTATTTTCAAACTTCTATTTGTAGGGAAAGGAAATAACCTTTACTGTATAGTAGGTATAAAAGGAACCAGATGATTCATCTCTGTGAATCTGCTTGTTGAATTTGATGGATCATTCTTAAAAGCGACGTTGCTAATCTTCAGGTTTTCTTTTTTAGGTTATTCACAGATCAGTGGGTTTTCCAGCTAATACAGGTCTGATGCTCTTCTGTCTTCACACATGGTATTCATCATATCTTGACAAGAAAAGACCTTCAGTCTACAAATAACCTTCACTGAAGTAAGACATGTAAGTGGGTTTCTTTATGAAAGATAGATTTTATGGCTGAATAAAAAACAACTGTAGTTAAAAAGTGTCATTGCTTGGCCTTATTTGAAGATTTTTCCTTAAAGGGACTTTAATGTTAGTTGTTGAAGCTACAAATTGACCAAAAGAAAAAGCGAAAAAAAAAAAGCAAAGCATTAAATTACTTTATCATTAACCACAAACGCAACAGGAAGGGTTGATCAGCTCTATATTTTATCATTCTGAAGCGTTCAGCCTTTAAAATATTTAAGCATCCACATTAGTTCTTGTCAAACTAGCACAAAGCAGTGCATAATATGACCCGCATGTAAGACAGAACAAGATAAGAGGTTACAGTCAGGGTGAAATTTTCACAATGGGATTGCCCTGTGCTATAGATAATAGTTTAGTTTCCTGTTTCCAGACAATTACTAAGAGATGTTGAATGTTTTCTTTACGTTTTAACTTGGTCGTGCTAAGGGAGAAAATCAAATTTAGTCTATATTGAACTACTAGGAATGAAACAATAAATCTGAAGCATCCTACATGTCCTGTTTTATTTCATATGGCCAATTAGAAAAATTAAAAATCTGATTAAATTTCATGGCATGAGATAGCATGATAATTTGGGTTCCCATGGTATAAATAACAACTTTAGAGAACGTATTGAAAACTTGCAAGCTGGGCAAGAACCAAAATGATTTCTTGATTAAACTAAAGTGTCCAAGGTATCTCTGTGCCTAGACCCTACTATGCACTGATAGGAGGAATGGCTGAGACAATTTTTAAAACACCTTTTAAATTCCTCCATTTACCTTAGCTATATTAGCAAAATATTTTTAAATCAAAATATTACTATCAGTATAATTAATTAATTTGTGCAATTAAAAGCACAAATTTTATCCCTCCCTAGTCTGAAGGTGGGTAAGGAAGAATGCAGTTCCCATCAGGAAAGAGGAAGTTAGTACTAACAAAAATCCTAACAAATTTGAATCACCTATTTCTTATAGATATTTATTTCACAGCGATCCTGTCCTTGTCCAATTTCTGACAAAAATCCCGGAGGGATAAAAATACCATTATGTGATATAAAGAAATTTTCAATGGTAGGCATATAATTACTAAATCTATCCCAAATTTAAATCCAGTTATTCACTCACTCATTCATTCATTCATGAATACTGAATTCCTGTTATGTATGACTTCTCCTGTTACGTATGATGACACAACAGGACAAATGAGGGCCCCCATCTTTGAGAAGCTTACATTAGGACAGAGGTGATATTAAGCTAAGACCTCTAAGGAGAGGAACTGATTGATTTTCTGAAAACCCATAGAAAGGCATTACATTCTGAAGAAAGAGCAAGTGCTTAGAGAGTTATAGAAACTTAGAAAAATCCATGTAACGGGGACTTATGAATAAGGTGGAACGTACAAAATTAAATGGGAGACTGGCCTAAGTCAGGTCTTACAGGCCTGGGAAATGTCTGGATTTTATTCTAAAGTTATCAAGAATTTTAAGTGGTCTTTGATAATATGTGATAAGCTATAATCAAATTCCAAAGGACTAAAACAATAGGATTGAGTGGGGAAAAATTAAAAAGATAAGGAAGAATTTTTAAAATATATATACATTGTGCAGTTGAAAAGAAGTTAAAGCGAGACTCTGTTGGGAACATTGTAAGTTATTCTTGATGCAAATGTTACTGAATTATAATGGAAAACAACAATATAAAAGAATCCAATGTGTAAAAACACTGACATATAAAACTACACATACGGTATAGTACATTCTTATGTACTAGAAAATAAATATGACCAGTCTTAAGCATTCTAAGATAGTTCTGTGTTTTTATAAATTAATTTATTTTGAAATGAGGTAGTTTGGAGTACCCCATCAGGTTTTACCACCAAAGTGCATGCACCACCAACTCACACATACTCCTTTCTTCTTTATTCTTTCCCCTCCCCACATTCTCCCCACCTTGATGATTTAGTTCTTCAGTCAGCTATCAAGGGTGAGTTTTGCAGCTTTTCTTTTATCTGACTATTAATGCAGTTCATTTATATTCCCCATATTAGTGACACCATCCAGTATTTATCTTTCTCCTTCCGACTTATTTCAGTTAGTATTATCTTTTCAAGCTCCATCCATGTTGCTGCAAACAGCATTCATTTATCTTTTTGATGACTGGGTAATATTCCATTTTGTATATATATTACATCTTCTTGATCCACTGATCTGTTCTGGGATATTTAGGTTGTTTCCATAATTTAGCTATAGTAAACATGGCTGCAACAAACATAAGGCCATTGGGTGACTTGTTGATACAGCAACTGGCAACTAGAAAGAAACAGGAGACCATCTACTGATTGTGACAACAGACCATATGCTGCAGCCTTCTGTCTGAAAACACCTGCCAGTCAATCCTAGAATTACATATGAACTTAATCCATCCAAAGTTTCAGAACAAATAACCTAAGCTCAGACCACATCACTTACTGATCCTTTAAAATTTGGTCAATGTCCTGACCCTCATAGAAAACTTCTCAACTGCCCTTTGGTTGTGAATCACATGATAATCTCTCTTCTTACAATAACCACTTTCTTGTTGATACCACAGTCTGATTATTTCTTGGTCAAGGGAATAAAAAAACATAAGGTAGTTGCTTTTGGAGGGTTTACATTCTAGCAACAGGAGACAAGCATTAAATATTAACCATAATAAATAACTAAATTACATAGTGTTTTCGAAGATGATAAATACCATAGAAGACAGACTAGAGCGAGATAATGGAAATCCAAGAGTGAGGCCAGGAGAAGGAAATTTTAAGTAGAGTGATCAGAATGTTCCTCCCTGAGGGGGTAACTTATCAGCCAAAACTTGAAGAAGGTGAAAGGTTTGCCAAGCATATGAAAGAAGAGACTTCCAGGCAGGTAGGTAAGGTAGGTCTGATGTTTTTGGAAAAACACCAAGCTCTCCAGTGCCTATGATGTAGAAGCCCAGAATCTTAATAAAGAGTGGCTTAATATAGCAACATGGAAAGAAGGAATGGTGATTAGGAGACTCATTTTGAATTTGCATTTTGATAGCAAGCATATTGTGTTACTCACAATTTTTGTTACAAATCAGTAAGAATACAAAAATATTCTAAAGAATATTTTATCCATATTTTAGTATTTTTGTTTTTCGCTCCTATCTTTATTTAAGGACCATTGTATCATTAGCTTCATAGCTACCACAAAGCACTCAGGCTTGACTCAGAGTCTTTCCAAGGACGGTCATGTAGTTGACAAGCAAACACTGGTCAGAAAGAAATGACAAAAGATTCTCTCCTGGACCAAATTCTAATCAAGCTTCTTTTTTTTGTTCAAATAGGTTTCAACTGTTGGACATTGTTATTTGACTCTGCATTGTAGTTTTTGCAAAAGTCCTGTAAACATGATTTATCAGAATCTCCCATTTTTATAATCTGATCACCCTCAGTATCTAATCAGGTTCTTCATCCTTCACCATCCACAGAAGCTGTCTGATCACCCTAATCTGCCTTCAGCCAGAATCCTATTAGGTTATCCAGACTCCTATCAGACAAGTCCCCTACCACCCAATGGTTATTCCTAGTAATTTCCCATCTGTTGACCCCAACTCTGTTCCTTGGCTATAAATTCCCAGTTCTCCTTGTTGTATTGCAGAGTGAAACCCAGTCACTTTCTGCCTTAGAAGACCTCATAGCAGTGATTCTATCACAGCGGTTCCCCTCTTTCCTCCTCAAACCTTCAAACCCCTGCCCCACAAAGTCTGCTGTACCATTCTTAGCAAGTGTTATGACAATTTTTTCTTTAACAGTAGTTAGAATGAAAAGCTAGAACAAAGGTAGACAGACATATCACTCACTTGGGAAAGTGTTAATAAATACATGAGAAAATTAAAGGGAGTTTAAAAATGAGACTTTGGGTTCATTGAGTTTCAGAATGGTACAATAACTAAAGAGAAGTCATGAAACTAAAATCCTACATATGAAATAATCTCTCCTGTCTATGAGTGAGCAACACTGATGCTGAAATTTCTTTGCCTTGATTTGTTACAATTTTTTACTATTTTTAAACAAAGCAGAAATCTTTCCAGAAGCATACCACTAGAAATATTCTGAAAGAAAGAAGATAGTTCCGTGAAACAAAATGCTTTTCTCAACAAACCAACAATATGTGTTTATTGCATTGGAGCCCTGGACCACCACATGTGATTACAGTAAAAGCTCTGCATTATTTCCATCTGGCAATGAGAACACAAGATGTTGTGTAAACTACCAGAAGAGCTCTATTTCATTGTAATTAAAATTTAGTGTTACACTTAAGCAATAAGGCAACTCCAGGAGATGTGATTATCATGAGATAATGACCTTGGGGTGTTGCAAGGCATACAAGGAACCAAATGCCTCCAATCCTCTAGGGGGCAAGATTATTTCTACATAACAATCTCCACTTCCTCTCACTCACCCTCCCCAGCCCCTGAAGCTGAATGATCGGTGAGAGAAGAAAGCTTGGGATTAAGAGAACCAATATGATTTCTGTGAAAAGAGGACATTGGGGGACTGGTATATGACAAAGTTGGCATTGTAGAATGCTGAAGCAGCAGTTTCAAATGAGTTGTGTTGTTTGTGCAATAATTATGCAATGACTTTAAAATTCTCTGGACACAGATAGAACTGTCAGTGATGTCATAAGCATGTAAGTAATCCTCAGCAAGGGCAAAGATCTACCCTTTTCCCCCTGTTTTGGTTTCATGACTTCCATTTCATAATAGCAATAAGATATGACAGGTGGTACATTTCTTGAGGGTTTATTATATGTATTGGGTGGTTGAAGCCACTCAGCCTTTGGCCCAAACCTCTTAAGACATCAGAGATGTATAATAATTCCCCCAAAATGCAATGACTG
Organism: Galemys pyrenaicus; assembly: GCA_019455555.1. Taxonomy (NCBI): domain Eukaryota; kingdom Metazoa; phylum Chordata; class Mammalia; order Eulipotyphla; family Talpidae; genus Galemys; species Galemys pyrenaicus. Next base: position 2,251,949 of record JAGFMF010011655.1, on the reverse strand, counting down.
TCATGTCTTATAGCTTAATTAGTTTGTACCTATCAAGTAATTCTTCTTAAAGTGAGTGCAAATAACAATGCTTACTGCACAGTTTACTTTGTAATATCAGAAGCAACTTCTAAGTTGGGTAACAGGAACTAATTTTGCTATAATGGATGAAGCAATATTCCATCATTTTATTGTGATAAACCCTAAACTGAAAGAGAACTTAACTATGGAAAAAGATTTATATTTTACACCAATCTTATTGGTGAAGAAATGAAAAACTAAAATTCTAGAGGTTAATATAAAACTATTCTAGATGACAACTAATGTTGTAGAGACATGCACCTCAAATATTCAAGGATATCTCAAACTCTGCTTTATTAAAGTGGCAAAAGGTGAGAGCTTTATTTTTAATAATATTTTTTAATTAAAGAGGGAACAAAACCAAAAGCATTATAAAAAGGAAGCACTGGAATCTTGAGGAAAACGTTTTTAAACAGTAATACTGAAAAGATTTGTATACATAAATATATACTTATGTACATAAAATACATGATGCATGGAGAAACTCAAATGGTAAAGGAGTAAAGGCATTAGATAATTTTTTTCAGAGTAGGAGAGAACCTGCTAAATAGGGATGAGCCTGCCTAGCAGTCTAGCCAGATAAGATTTAGAGTTTCATTGCCCACTATTTCATTTTGCCTGTGTATACTCTTGTCCCAGTAAACACCATAAACTCTCCACTTAAGGCAGCATAATTTTTACTTCTGTTGAGGTCAGATCTAAGATCTGGCCAGCTTTCATCTAGAAGAGTTAGGGGATAGTTCTACATATTCATGAAATTCAGAAATATCTATGAAAAGATTAATTCTCACAGCAAAAATAAATGTACATAAACATGATATATTTATACAAATCAGTGAATAAAACTATGATTGCAAAACTCTCCAAGTTAATCCTTATACTAGTCAGTATAATTTAAGTACACAACAAAACAGTAAATTACGATAAGGGGTCTTATTCCTGCTGAATTCTCTCAATGCCATGTTCTGAACTTCCAAGAGCTCAGTGTTCATTTTGGTCAAAGACTTGAAAATGCACCCGGCTCAAAGGAATGTGGCAGGAGAAGCTTAGAGCTCACTCCAGCCACTCAACACTTATAGCTCTGATTCACTCTTCCTTTGAATGAGATCATTGCACCATTCTCAGGTCATTCCATATGTGGAGGGGCGGGGGGAGGCAAAGAAGGGAGGGGAGAACAATGCCAGCCCTATCTATTTCACAGAGTTTTTGTGTAGGTAAGTGAAACAGATTATGGAGAAATGATTGATAACGTAAGCACTATTCAAATCCATTTCTGATTTTGTTGTTGTTGTTGTTACTGCTATGATTACTTTGTTCTTGGCTGAGCAAGGAAAATGGATGATAAACACGCTTAGATACACTTTGGTGAAAAATACCAAAATAAAAGGGTAAGAGGAGAGGTATCTAGGATAGAGATCATATTTTTATTTTCTAAAATATCAAGTAAGGCAATGGAATAGATCAATTGTTAAATAATTATAATGAGACAAATCTCCATAAAAATAAACACAAGAAAAATTCAGTGGATAAATGTCTCCTAGATTGGAAAACATTTGTCACTTTTTGATAGAGGTGTTGATTTTGACCTCTTTCATAAAGTCTGCCTTAATTATAAAGGAAATAACAAATTCTTCTTTATATTATTACCCTGAGTCAACAGGAAGCCTTTCAGTCTATTGTTTCTACCCTGCTGTTTCTTTACCTCTACATATTTTGCTATTTTCATTATTATATTGACTTAACTTGCATATTTTGCTGTATGTTCAAATCAATTCTGTCCTGCATTATAAATTACAGAGCGAGAAAAATTTAAAAATAAACCTGATATGACCTTTATATCGAGAAGTAGAATAATTAGTGTTTTTGATGATAGAGAAGACATCTTTAAAGTTAAAAATTCATCTGTAAATGTTGTTATTTAGGCAGCCTACATGCACTGCAGCACAATGTTAAATACATTTGTTTCTTCACATATAGGCCAGAAAATCTGTATTTATATTGTAATTTCATCCTTGAATTGATATAATTACTTTATCCCTATATATTAGTTATAACTTTTTGCCTACTTATAGAACATTTTTAGAAGGAATTTAAATTATGAGTAATGCTTTTATATTAAATTCCTTGTTTAAAATGCATTTTGACCATGAAGTGCAAGAACACAAAACCTCCCCTCTCTCCAACAGTGAGTGCTCACATTTACATACACAGATTAGCTAAACTTAATTTAGGAACAGATTTTTGTACAGGTAAACTCTTCCATTTCTCTTTCTTCATATTATTTTTCACTATTGATAAAGAATTTTCTCTCATGTGACTTACAAAAATTATTTCCTTTTGTTTTCTTTCGTTTTTGAAAGAAACTGGATTCTTAAATCATGCCTTCCAGGGAAAAATAAAGTTAGGATTGTCTAGTGAATAAAGGCAATTTAGAAAGAATACTAGTAAAATTCCAACTTTCCCATTTTTCTTAACATTATTTATATCTATGGAGGGATGAGGGGGAAATATGGAGGTTTTCCTTATCAAGTACACCTTTGAAAAGACAATTTACTTCTAGGAACTCTTCAAACACAGCATTTTCTGACACCCAACCAAGGCAAAAGCTGAACCAGTTTTCTACAGATTAAATTGTTATTGCACAAACAAGCAAGTGGGCCTAACCAGCACAGGTCTGCTTCCTATCTGTCTACCTTCTTCTCTAATATTTTAATGTTATTTGGACAGACTACTATCAGAAGTCACAGTTCATTCAGGCAAAAGAACCAAGTCCTGGGTTGCTTCCACCTTAATCAGGAGTGTTCATTCAAATAGCCTAATACTCCTTCAACACTTCTTTGTGTCCCTGAGGTGATATCTTTCTTGGAGGTGATGATGGTGATAGTGTTGCTGGCAGTTGTACTATTGATGTAAATACATTGTGGTTAACCATGACTCTCTAAGACACTGAACTGTCTGCATCTCCCAAAGTGTTAAGTTCTTTCATACAGTTTTCAATTTAATGTACACATTCTAGTCTTTTTATTTATTTTTCCCAGGCTTCTATCCCACATCTAATAGAATGACAGGTAATAATTACACATTTGTCATGGGATAAAAAGTTCTTCCAAGATTTACTGAGAATCTTTATAACAGCTGCATAATTACCTCAGATGAGGTTATTGTGAGACTTCTTTTTTTAAAAGTCTATCAGCACAGTGACTCCTTACAGGTCAAAGATCGCTCAAATCATTTCCTTTATCTCCTTAAATTAAAATTATAAAATGTTGGTGCTTAAACCTCAGAAATATCATTATTCTCTGTGGTCTTCTCATTGTTATGTACTCTACTTAATGGTAAATCTTGATGGAGGCTGTGAATTCTAAATAGTGTGAGATTTGAAGGCAAGGACATTTGGTATGTTAAGGAAATCTTTATAGGACTCCTGACATAAATATAGGTCCTACTGCATACTTACTTTACTTTTACCTTGAAATAGCACCTACCAGTTTAAAAAAATTAAATATTTGTGATTGTGGTCACAATTTATGAAGAAAAGGAATGTAAAATTTAGCTCTTTTCCCCTGAATAACTGTAGTTTGTGTTTGCCATCAAGACTTACACAATAGTGGTTTTTTTTGGCTATGAGTGCGAGAAATGCTCCCAACAGTAAGCTAACACAGTTCCATAGGGACACAAATTTTTTCTTTCAGTTTCTTTGGGGAAAAAACTGAGTAAGTTAGTCATGAGAGGACCCTATTAGTACCCGTGACCTGTCATTCTAGTGGCCCATGAGTGGCACTCCCTAACTTACACTTGTGCTCAGTGACAGCTAAGGTCTGACAACTGAGAGGTGTTCCGGAATGTTAGGCATGAATAAGATTCAGTCTTACCCTGTAAACTGCATTTTGTTTTTCATGACTTCTTTTAGTACTCATTGATTTCATTCTTTCTAGAGAGTTTCAGTATGTAAAATAACATGAATAAGTAATAAAATCCTAGAAAAAGTAGAAAAAGCAAATACTCTAAAAAAAAAGTAAAAATGACATAAATCACAAAACATTTTAACAGAATTAAAGAGTAGAGTACCACAGAATTAAAGTAGTAGGTTACCACAAACAAAATATATTCTTTGTTATCCAAGGCACTGATAGAACAGAGAAAAAAACAAAAATCAAAGTAACTATCAACCAAGACATTTTTTAAACAGCTGTTTAAAACTCAAGTCCAACTTGCATCCAGGTTGCTACCAAAAATAATTGGCAAGCTGGGGCTTCATATCTTTTGACTTTCTCAAACTTCACAAACTATGAAAACATAGCTAAGCAGTCAATGAAACAACACCTCAGATTACGTGTTATTAGCTTCTGAAAAAAGTTGAAACAAATTTAAAAGTAGGTCAACATCAGAATAAAATTTCAGTAATGACTTGAGCTCCTACTATGTGCCAGTCACTGTTTGAGTAGCGTCTGATTCAGCACATCGAATTCAGTGGAAATCGCATCTTCAAAGTCCTCACCTTCATCTCAGAGAACTAAGTCAGTCTGAAATGAATCTCTGCTTACATAAATGACTTGCTCACTTGCCTTGCTGAAGGGAATGAGCTTATCAGAATCAGCCTAGTGACAAATCCAAAAGTTTCTTGATGAGATCAGATCATATAGTTCCAGTAAATTAGCACATACCAAATACAGTATCTGCTGAATCTTCAGTATTCAGACACCTAGCCATTGTCAGCAGAGGAAAATGACCTTCAGGAAAGCTGCTTAAACTAAGCCTCCTGGACCTTAATTGAGGCTCTGACCAGATCTAAAAGTGTTGAGTCTTTGCTCAACTACTTCACACTGAGACTCTGTATTCTCTCTGACTTCATGAATTTATTTATTAACTATGGAGAAGTTTCACTACACCAAAAGTCCAAAAGACTTCTTCCTACTGCATTCTATTGTCCTCTTTGCTGCAGTGGCTAATTTAGAACCACAAATTGGCAGAGGCTGAATCACAAGACAGTTATACAGCTTTACCATCCAGTCTGAGCTCTGGGTTCCTGTCAACACTTTTAAGTGTCATTTTTGGTTTAAAGGATTCCATAAAAAAAGAGAAAGAATACTGAAAGTCATATGTAAAATTTATTTTATCTGGATTCTTTCAGAGATCATGATATATTTCTGATTTTGCCTTGAAAGCACTAGCTCTTTGTCTGACCTCACTACTGAGCCAAAATCTGCTGATTTACATATATGTGTGCATAGCTACATGTATGTAAATGTGTTATATATGTATAGCTACATGTATGTAAATATGTCACCAAATAAAAAATCTACATATATTTGCATATGTAAATAGCTCATAAATGCCTAAAGGATATGTGGAAGTTCTTTTATTTTTTATGCTTTTCTGTGTCAAATGATATCAAAAAGTTAACCCTTCCCATTTAAAATGTAATTAATAGAGAAGTGGCTAAATGTCTGAAAATATAATGGATAATTATACAAATTTCATTTTATATCATTTTGTCATTATAAAAGATTAAACTATCTCCCTCCCCATTTCCCAAAATGAACGTTTGCCATTTTTATCTCCTATTTGTCAAATCATATCAATGTTTGTATAAAAGACAAAACTATTAAAGCTTCAGAGTTGACACATGGATTTCTTGAAAAGACATTTTGTAATTAACTCCATCAAATTCTAAATAGTAAACATCAAATACTAAGTACTTATTTCATATTCTTCTACTCGTAAAGAGGAAAGAGAAAGGAAAAATAGTAATGTTGCAAAGTTATTGCATAAGTCATTTTATTTCCCAATTTATATGTCATGAAAATCCTGAATGTGAGAAAAACCTCATGAAGTCCAAGTATCACAGTTACAATACAAATGAGTAGCTTTACAATAAAATATGACTTAAACTGTGGAAGTATAATAGGGAAGCAATGAATGTCTTTAAAAAAATAGGAGACTTAAATCTTACGGTAACATTCTAGTGTTTTGTTCCCAAATATCCTGCTGGCTTAACGTCTATAGATTCCTCGCATCTTATTCTGAGCACTCAAGGGCGTTAACTCAATAAGAAAGGAGTTACCCAGAATACTTTTCTCCAATAAAAGCAAATAAAACAGTTGAAGAGAAAGCAATATGCACGTCAACATTTAAGACTCTATATTGATATCAATATTACTAGGAATAAGCACTTGACTAACTGACTTAGTTCTCTGAGATGAAGGTGAGGACTTTGAAGAGCTTTAAATGATGTTTGAGAAGATGTTGAAAAGTTGATGTCAACCATTTTACATTTTGGAGTTCAAATGCTAATATCTTTTGTTTGACACATTCTGATCACAAAAAAGAATAAAGTTCAGAGTAACAGCCAGTCGCATACCTGAAGATCTGTAATGTAGTAATAAGCTCACTCACTGATCCTTCCTTCATCCTAGAGCCCACTGAAAAGTCTTATCTTGCAACCTAAAGGATCTCTCTGTTGCTGACTTTTTTATTTACTCCCCACCCTCTCCTTTCCACTTTAGGGCACTCAACAGGGATGACATGATGACTGTTTGTGATGGGCATCCCCTGCAGCGTTCGTGAAGGACAGCTAAGGGAGAGAGCCAAGAAATTAGTGCGAGACTTATTCAATCATCACTTAAGATTACTCGGAATAAGAGAAAGGGATATTTTTGAAAACCCCTTTGGGTAATTTCTGCCTCCTAGAATTCCTACCATTTTGACTTTCTGTGTTAGAGAAGAATTAATTGATTGAATAAGAAGAGATTCTCCCTTGATCTTTACAAAAATCTTTTTAAGACATTTTTCTTACCAAAGATCTTAAAAACATATTTCTAATCAATCCCAGGAAATACTGCTCAGAGATTTACATTTCACAAATTGAACCAACAGCCTAAGAGAATATAGTTTTTGCATGGCACAGCCAGGCTGCCTGTCCAGCACTGTCCCCTTAGGGCATTCAACAGGGGTGTAGGTATCTACAAGAGACATGCCAATGGTGCTTCCTGCCAGAATCCAAAGCAAAGAAAACACCAAGTAAAGCCTTTCAGCCCTGAGATGGTTTTTCTTGCATGTTGTAAATTAATCTCAAATAAAATATATGGCCATAGCATACATGCTATTATGTTTGTCAGAGACAATTCACATGACCAAACTCCTAAAGATAAACCCTTAACATTTCTTTTTCTTCATGGTACCTATTACTCTCTAGAATTACATCTGATGTCTATTTCTTGTGTTGTGCCTCTCTCCTCCTCTAGATGCAATCCATGAGAACAAGAATTCAGTCATGTCCAACATGGCAGCCACAGCATGAAAACATGCCAAGTCTACAACAGATGCTCAGAAAGTATCTTCTGAATAAATGAATGATAGAAGACTCACCATATGACAGCGAAACTCAAAGTGTAATGCTCCAGATGTGTAGATAGGGTCAGCCATTGAGTTATCTGTTTGCGTGGGAAGTTTATTCCCGTGTTCCACTTAGAAACTCAAGGATGCCGAGTACAGAATCTCTGGGAGGAAGGTTCATGATTGAGAGTTTCAGGACCTTTATCCCAACCCATTCTCTCATGACCTTCATTATTATTTTGCAAATCTGGCAGGTCCAGAGATGATGTTTCATAACACTATTCACTGATGACAGGGCTTATCCAAATTACAGGCCACTGTTAAGACAGAGCTGATACTTGTCAATAAGTCAATGAAAATGCCTTCTAAACTATTGCTCCATAGTACCCTTTGGAGAAGTGCTGAAATCATTATGCGTTCTTCATAATCATGGTGTAACTGTTCCTAGAAGTTATGCTAAAAAATGTGTTTTATAACTTTTCATAAGACTAAAAAGGGAGGGGGGATTAAAAACTTGTTCTTCAAGGAAGGCAAGTGTGAAATGCTCTTTCAAAAAGAATATTCTTCAGTCTATAGGAGTAATTTTTATGAAAACATTGAAACAGTCTTGGAGAACGTTGTATCCATGAGACTCAGTTTTATAGAACAATATCAAAATAGCATTCAAACCTGAGTAAATCACATCCATGAAAACACAGAGAGCATCTGATAAGACACAGAACAAATACTAGTAAAAGGTCTCTGATCCATGATACATTTTAGAGTATTCTGAACAGTAATGTTCTATTCCAAGGGTATGATTTATAGTCCTCCCTAAATCTGGTCTCCAGAGCTGACTTAGGCTAATTTCTAGATCCTACTGCATCTACTTAGATCTTGTTCCCCATATATTTTGAATGCTAAATGCAAAACATGTACACTATTGGTGGCTATATTTTAGGTGGGGAATGCAATTCTTCCCCATAGTGGCAATACAGCATCCTTTCTGTTATAAATATCTTCACTTCAATGAGAAAAGATGATGAAATTCTTTTTGAAGACTCTCAAAGGGCTTGCAGATTTTTAAAAATATTACCACCACTTTGTTTGGAAGAAATACAGTTTGGTCGTAAAACCATCATTTGTGATTGGATTTATGAGCATGACACACATTTGCATGCTATGCATGAAAACCCTGCACCAAAGAGTGGTTTCAAACAAGAAACTGTTGCTAGTCAGTATTTTTTCATCAGTATTGTCATTAGCAAATTTCAAGTTTCCTAAACCTGTTGAAAATAAATGTAATTCATAGAATCTTCTTCAGCATGAACAGAGTCTGTAACTTCGAGATTCTTCAGATCCTCTTTAAAATCTAATTGGGAAGAAAACTGCCTTTTTATACACATTCCAAAGTCCTTTTCTTTTAAAGTTAGATCTGAAGAAAAGCATCTCTATTTTTAGTTATTCTTTGTGGCATGCTAAGCACATCTGAGCTACATGTAACTTGCTTAGAACACATTTTCATAGAGCACAGTACTTAGGAGTATGTTAATTTGAAAAGCTGCCAACTATATTGAATATATATATTTAACAATTTTGACTAAACACAAGACTATACTAGTACTTAATTTTTGTTAAGTAAATAAGAAGCTGCCTTAAAGCTTACATTTAACAATATATACAGTAGGTCTTTGAATAATGTCATTTCATTCAATGTTGTCTCACTACAACTTTGAGAAGAAAAAAGATGCCAGCCCCCACCCACACAAAAAGACATTGTTTGAAGACTGGTTCTTGTTGTAGATCACATAGCTTGAAGTGGCAGCTTCCAAGAACTTCCTTCTACATTAAATATGAGTTTATTATAAACTAGAAAGAAATTAGGGTTAAGTAAAGGCACATGTGATATTTTATGCTAAAATAATGTAAAGGAGCAATTGATTAGGATTTGGGGGATGTGATAAAGATTCCTGAGAAGTTGCCATTTGTGTTTGGTTTGAATGATCAAACTTATCAAAAACCTTTGAGATAAATGGAAGACAAGAGAAGTCAGAGGGATCTGGGAGGCTGTAACTCAGTGATTCAAAGGCTTGTCTCAAATTCAGTAGTGGATTCAGATCAAAATTTCATGAAAGCAAGTGCTTTAGATTGATATTGAAGATGTGAATAGAAATCCTAGTTTGGTTTAATGTATACTTCTCAATAACCCCAGTAAGGCAACCCTCGGGGTATTTGATGATTATTTGTAGTGAAACAGTCTCCATAGATGAGATCCGTATTTTAAACATCGAGTGTTTACACACAGAAAGTATAAATGAAGATTCCATATTTTGAACACTTTTGCTGTGCTCCTTAAGCGAAACAAAGAATTCCTTTATGAAATCAAATGCAAATGAGAATACATTTGGCAGAATCACTCCAAGCACATGTAAAGCAGCATTATCACGCTAGCAGCTGCTTTGGTCCCAGTGTTTTATCCTGTCAATAGGAAAATCCTTGATGTGCTATTGAATACACAGTTATCTTGACAGCCATCTTCATGTAATATTCAAGATAGCTTTTACAAAGTCTCAGTTATAATATTAGCCTGAGATCTAATGCTTACTTTTTATTTAAGGGATGATGAACTTGATTTGATGCTTTCTCTGCTGTGAGCCAATTCAGACTCAGAATTCTCTTGGGTGAATTTCACTATCTTTAACTGACTGTAAACTTACGATGTTCCCAGCCAAACCCCCATTCTTATCAATTACCATCCTTCACCACAAGTTTTGCCCAGATTTAACATAAGAGCTATTTTTATCATTAGTCTACCATGTATTGGGTATGACCTTTGGAAATCTTGTAACCACTGAGTTTCCATCATCCAGGATAAGAAGAAAGTGTCTTAAAAGTTTTATCTGATGCAAAAGAAAAAACTATGATTCTATGGCATTATAATGGTCACAAAGTGCTTGTATTATTGTTAATCTGCACAACATTGTTTATGCAGTTGGAAATCATGTTTAGGAAGAAAGGGGAAGAGGAAAGAAGAGAAGAAGCTGAGCAAACACAAGCTCCCTATATATGAGGAAAGGATTCCTCTTTTCTTGGCTTTAAGAAGTTAGATATAAAATCTCCAAATTTCAGGGGCCTTCCTGGAGATACAAGGGATTAAGACGCAGCACTATGAAGCTATCTGCAGTCACTACAGCATGAGTTCAATCCCCAGGCAGGGAGGAGACCCACATAGCACGGCACACCTCTCCTGTCTCACCGGCTGCTCCCCTCAGCAGTATTTCAATAGATCTGCCTATTCTGCTCCCCACTCTGTCTCTGGTGAATCCTCTCACCCCCTGTGCCTCTGGCCTGTACCCCAGTTCTTGTATAAATAAATCTTTAAAAATAAATAAAATAAAATCTCTAAATTCAAAAACAAAAAAAAAATGCAATTAACTTACAGATATTTTCATATTTGGGTTCTAGACATAACATTTATAAATAAAATAAGAGTGGCTTATATTATTACTGAAATGGACCAGAAGAACTGAGGACATCCAATTATACCAATGGTTCCAGTCAGAAATCACAGCTCACCAGACACTAAAAGCAATGTTCAATAAACAGTTTAGAAAAGGGTAAGCAGAAAAGGGTAAGCTCTCTTATAAGATTCCAATATATTAGGTAGCAGGAGGAGAAGAAACAACCACATTTTAGTCACATGATACATCAATTTCTGTCAAAATACCAACCTGAAATATTTTTTGAAACCTTATAAGAGAGCTTACCCTTTTCTGCTCAGTTGGGTGTTGAAAAATCCCTTAATCCTGGTCTCAGAAGATCTGCCCTACCACCCAGCTGTTAACAGAGTCACTTCATGCCCAGTACCATGACTTGCCTGTCAAGCTTCACATTCAAAGTCCATTATTCATCTCCCTTCAGAGCCCTGTTTCCACCACCCTAGCACAAGATATATATAGCTCAAGAAAGCAAAACACACACCTCCACTAGAAGAAGCATGTTGGCCCTTACATTAGGGTGTCTGCCACAGACACCATGGATAAGGCAACTCCCAATGTCACAAGGCAGAACTTGCACCCAGAAAGGCATCAAGATGGATCTCTGCTCCACCTCTCTTTTCTTGCTCTCCCCACAAACTACCCTCAATTCCCCAAGGTTTGCAAAGACAGGTGTTGTCTACATTTTAATATTAGCTCTCCCCATAGAATAAAATACCTACGCTGGAGTCAAGAAGTTCTCAAAGTAGGATCCAGGGAACCTCTTTCAGGTCCACAAAATCCAAGTTTTTCTCATATTACTGCCATGGTATTTGCTTTTTTCACTCTCACTCTTATTGATATTTCTTGGTGTATGATATCATAACTTCTGGATGATATGACAGGTGATATCATAGACAATTGCGAGCAGAAGCAGTTATGCGCCTCTAGTGGTCTTCTATTAAGCCAAACATTTGCAAAAATGTTAAGCAGTACCATTTCTCATTAATTTTTTTTAGTTTTAGAAAACATAGATTAAATGAAAATATGTCATTTATGTTAACATGTAATGGGTTTGTTATAGACATAATAAAATGAACATTTAAATAAACGTTTTTATAAATTCTCAGCTTTAAGTTCTAATAAATAAATATCACTCATTCATATAATCAAAAGTCCTTTGTGATTATTAAGATTTTTTTTAAGACCAAAAATTCAAGCCCTACTATTCTAGTTCCCCAGGCCAATTCTTAACATATTTTAAAAAGTCATAGTCTTACTAAGAGCTGAGAAGAATCCATGGTATGGAGACAAATACCATATGATTTCACTCATGTGAATAAAGATAAAGGAAACAAACAAGCAAAACAAAACAAATCAAACAGATTGATGGTCACCAGAGGAGAAGAGGTTTGAAGGGCAGGAAAAATGAGCAACACAGGTCAATGGTGTGGTGGTAGATAGACACTAGACTTTTGGTAGTGATCATGATGTTGAATATACAGATGTTAAAGTATAATGTTGTATACCAAAGACTCAAAAGTGATATAAACCAATGTTACTTTAATATTTTTTATAATTTTAAAAAATTAAAGTTAATGGTAAAATAAATTTTGCAGGCAACAACAGGATTTTCACTCCCTGGGCAATAAACCTATGGTTCACACTTAAAGATGAAACACTGAAATGTTGAAGTTAATGTGATTCAAACAGGGGATTTAAAAATTACTAGTTCAGGGTCTGCTAAATATTGCTGTGATACTCTATGTGGTTCACACAATAACCCAAGTGTGAGAGTATGGAATTGTGTGTTGTTCCACAGTGCCCTGAATGGCTAGGGTGATTAAAAGCTGGGAAGGAGACAATCTCTCTCTCTCTCTCTCTCTCTCTCTCTCTCACACACACACACACACACACATCTATGCCCTCAATATAGCTTCAGGTTGTTTCTAGAAGCACAACTGTGGACAGTTGTGCTGGGGGTTTCCAGAATCCAGGAACTTGCTGGGATCAGTAGGCAAAGAGGCTCAAATAATAGAATATGAGCAAAACTTTTCCTGATACTTGAAGCTTCCAGAAGAGATGTAAAAAAATGAGAGCTGATATTCTGGGTCAAGTATGTGGAATCCAGGTACTACCAAAAATCAACTTTTAATCTTGATTAAATAATACTATTATTTCAAGTGGGCTGGTAAAGCGTGAAAGATACATGTGGATTACATGCCTATGATGAAGTGTTGGTCCACAAAATCATTACAGAAATATATAATGTGGTTTCTGAGTCAATTGATGATATTACAGTTTGCTTATTATCATGAATATAATCACTTCTATTTCAAAACCATCAAAGTTTAAATTATAATAATTAGAATATTTGATGAGTGTTGGGTATTTTTCTAAATGGTCACTTAGAATGAATCCCCATTTAATTTTCTGATCAACCCCAATATAGTATTACTATTACTATTACAGGGATTTTCTTTTAATTTTTCATATTTTTCCATTTGTATTTTTAAGTGTGAACCTTCAGGATCTTGTGCTTGGAAACCATTTAGCTAAGTATGTTACTAATCTTATTTTATGATAATTCAGATTTACTGTTGATTTTTAGTTGCTTTATTAACAATACTTTATTAACTGAACAATTTTAATGATGGTCCAATTGATGATCCCCATTTTAGAGTTGAAGACACCAAGAGATTTGTCCAAGGTCAAATGGTTAAAAATTGGTGATATGATATACTTTTTCAATATTTTCTCCTCAAATCTTTTTTAGCAGTAAAAATCAAGAACTTTGTAATGATACACATTTACATTATACTTCACTAATTTGTAATAGAAAAGATCCATTCACCAATTTGCCATCATTTCCACCCTCCTTGTCATAGATACCCACCGCAAATGGTCTTGAGAAAAGCAATCTGGTTCAATTTGCTAAGGGGGCAAAAATTCTCAATAACATTTAGTGATTGCTACAGCTGGAATATTCTGAAACCAAGACCATGTTCCTGTCATGGCAAATTAGGTCAACATTGTGAGACATGGAATCATGGGATGACGGAATGTAAGAGTACACTATTAACTGATGTCCTCCTCGTTTTATTTTTTCGTAGTGACATTTAACAAATTGAATGTAAATGTTCAGAAACACAAAATGCTCTGCTAGATGGTTAAATAAAGGCGGGGAGGGGAGATACCAGCAGGCGATATAGTAATAGGACATTGAGTATCATGAAAATCTCAGGAAATATCATTTTACACAACTTATTATAGTATACTTTTATAATTGTTCTTTTGTCTTATTGTTGCTAATCTCTTATAGTGCCTAATTTGTAAATTAAACTTCACATATATATGTATTTATTATATATATATTGCATATGTATTATATGTAAGGTGAGTATTGTCTGGGAAATCATTCCATACCTTTCTGAGATATTCTAGCCTATCAAATAAGCCAGAGGGAGAAAGACAAATACTGATGATGTATATACAGAGAAACAAAAGAACTGAAAAACTAAATCAAAACAAAACCTTAAAATATGCCTATAGAATGGAAGGATGTGGAATAGATATGTGTACTCTGTGGTGGGTGGGATTTGGTGATATACAATTGAAGAGGTGTGAACCTGAAAGGTCACCCAGGTTCTGAGGAGGGGGCGTGTCGAAGACAGTGACTGGCAATGATAAGCTGATGCCTGGTAGTGGGTTCCCAGATGAAATAGTAACTCAGAGCAAACAATGACCCCTAACTGAGAGGGGGCATATGACTCTGGTACTTTTCCATTGTGACCCCCTGACCACAGGGCAACACGTGACTCGCTGGCATTTTTCCACTCAGGCGTGGCAAAGAGGGGCCATATAAAAGACCCCTAACTTCTATGCTGGGTGTGACTTCTCCAACCACCACTCTGGGGATCAGAGAGCTTCACCTGGGGGCACAATAAAGGTTCCTGCTGGTCAGAAACATGGACTGGCTCTTTCCTTCTCTCTCCCTCTCCCTCTCTCTTGCTCTCTCATCCAACCATGCCAAAACCTTTCAGAACCCACTGCCCTGACCATATTCAGTGCTATAAACCAATGATATCTCAATAATGAAATTAATTAAAAGAAAAATACATAAAAATAAAAGGTACACTGAAAAGGAATTAATAAGTCTTTTCTCTGATGATGAAAAAATACTTGCATGTTGAAAATAAATAATTTTGAGATTTGCAAATTATAGTATTATAAAAATGTTTTTTAATAATCTATTACGTGCTAAAGTATTTTACAGGATACTTTACTGAATTCATTTATCTTAGCTAATTAACTGTGGCTATATTGTGATAGAAAGAGATTTGGACTATACTTGTCTTTTTTCATACTTAGGGTAAAACCCATAAATAACCACATGCACAAAAGCTCTTGATGTGCTCCATTTGGATTAGTAAGTGGAGAGTCATACAGAAGTCAAAGAACTAGTTTTTTCATTTTTATGTCTATCATTTTTAGCCTCTTTGTCATTCAGGTGCAGACAAAAGAACTCATAGAACAGTACTAAACGTGATCAAGATCTTCTCTCCTTCACAATTTGTGAAGATGAGATGAGTAAGAGAGGGGAAAAAATTACATTCAGCTATAAGGGTCACATCTGTTCATGGAATATAAAGACATGTCAGTTAAATGTAGCAGGTTATCAAGGTGGTAATTTCATACTTGCTCTGAAATATTGAAAATATTGAAAAATTTTTAATGTAGGTGTTTGGCTGAAAGAATGAGTTGGAATCAGTCCTAAATACTTTTGGCAGAAAGAATACGAACTTGCTTCTTCAGATCTTGAAAAGGTGCCAAATGTTCTCTCCTCCATTGACTTTTTATTTTAAATGTTCACCTTCCAAGTGTAAAAAAAAATTATAATTAATTAAATGTAGTGCAGTGAATGCTGTATATTTTTCTGAAATTTTAGCAACAATGCTTTTTATGCCAAGTTGTCTCAGCTTTCTTTGGCTATGAATACTGAGCTATATTTTCTATCATCAGTTAAATGACTATACACTAAACTTATCATTCTCTCTAGGACTACCTAGGCATTTGAGGGATTTCTTTTTCTAAGTAAGGATATTTTCCTTTTCTTTTCCTTTTCAGTTTTTTCTTTTTCAGATTCACCTGCTACATTTTCCCCACCACTAATTAGGCCCAGTTCTCTGTGCAAACAACCTTCTAAGCATTTTGAACATCTGCTACCATATTTGATCCTCTCTAAAAAAAAAAAAAAAAAAAGTCTGAGACTCACTAGTCTGAACATCATATGTTTGTGGCTTTAAACAGGATATAGAAAACAGGTAATTTGATAAGTAAATTTTCTACTTGGAGCTTCCTGGGAGCTATGACCCTTGGGAAAATGGGATAGTCTTTGTATTAAAGAAAACCTGGGGTCAAGTTTTAACATATCCATACGCACACACACACACACACAAACACACAGCCTTCTCAGCAGATTTTATGATCTTATTTGACATTTTAATTTATCAGAAGTTCCTTTTCTTCTCAAAAAAAAAAAGCAGGAAAAATAACATTTTCATCAAAAAAAATTTGCTTCTTTTCTTCCTTTTTGAGGAAACAAAAAGTTCAAAACAATAGTGGGGGTGTAACAGGGTGGTCCCCAGGAAAGGGGGAAGTTCCATAATCCCAGTTCTGCTCTAAGTGGGTGGAGCTGAGCAGGGATAAGAAAACACTGGAGAGAGGAGGTAAGAGGACAGAAGGAAGGGAGGAAAAAGGAAGCAGGATGGAGAAAGAGCAGCAATGAGGCTTGGAGGAGGCACATGGAGCAGAGGGACATGTGAAGAAACTGTGCTTGCTTTTTGGTCTTGGACTGGTTGGAACAGATGTAGGTGAGAGACCCATGGGGAGGTTAGCAATGGCAGCTTTCATCTTGATTTTGATTTTGCTCTTTTCCTCCCAGATTTGTCTGACTCTTTCTGACCCTTTTCTATGGGTCTCTACTGAAAGGTCCTTTAGATGTGTGGCAGGCTTTTGGGCCTTGCTTTGGGCCAATCCTATTTGGCTGAACTTTTACCTTCAAGGAGATGGGTAACTTTGGATGCTTAACTTATTAATAACTGTATTCTTTGCCCTTTCTGTATTGTACCCTAATTGTATTAAAGTTTCTTTCCATTAAAGGTCTTATATGTTTGTCTTGATGTGGCAGATAGCAGAACCCATTCACAGAGGGCAGGTTTGGGGGTTCTGCTCTCTCCCTGCCCTATAACAAGAGGACAGGTGGGGCCTCTCGGAAGAACTAGGTTTTGGAGATAAGGATGGCAAGAGAGATGAGGGAAGGTCCAGCGATGGGATAAAGGGGAACTAGCAAACTAAGGACATTTCAAGAACAAAAGAGTGATAAGGGAAATGTAGTAGAGTGAGTGAGACCACCTAGAAACAACCAATCACAAAGAGACTAGTGGAGCTTTGGAGTGACTAGGGAAAGAAGGTCTATATTCCCTGGAGCTCAACTCCACTTCGGCTCCCTTGCCCCTCCCTGGCCTGGTTCCATGGGCCTGGGAGTCCCACTTTATTTCTGTTCCTTTCCTTCTCAATAAACTTTTTCCTTTTCTAAACAAATCTGCCTCTCCTTGCCTGCTTGCCTGGGTGTCTGCGGAGTTCCTGCTGTGGCTTCATGAGACACCAATCCGTGGTTGTCTAGTGACTGGGACCCAGTGCTGCCACTGCAGCCTGGGGTCCATTCCTGGCTGGAAGACTGGGCCTGAAAACCTGCAGTTAGAGGCGGCTGCAGCAGGAGCTACAATCAAGGTAACCGCTCTCACTGGCGTCAATATCTCCCACACCGCTACCCAACATGTTATGCTAATCTACAACACTGGTATTAATATAAAACAAAACAGTTCCAATTTTAGAAGTCTATAAATTAACACCACTTTGGGTTTTTGTAATGAGAAAAACAAACTAAAATAGAAAATCAACAAAGTTTTAGCAGGTCAATATGGAGTCATCACTGTAGCAAAGTGTCAGAAGAGATTTTTGTCCTAAGAGTCAGCATTCCAGGAGCTCTTACTATGTGTACAGCATGATAATTGATGTAAGGAGGAATAGTAAATAGAAGGCGCGGTCTCGGTCCATAATGAAATATAACATCTAATTGAAGAACCAAAAAAAAAAAAAGTTTTTAAATTTCATAAAATGGCAACAATATATTACTGGAAATTAAAGGCTAATTAAATGAGTGGGGCAGGCGAGTGGACACCTCTCTAGCAATCTGGAGAAATAAAACATCAGATGGACTGGACTGAATTGGGAAGAACTCACAATGAAAAAGGGATTTACATGATGACTTGAATGATGGATGGAATTAAGAGAAGAAGAGGAAAGGCGTGGGGGGAGGGCATTCCAGGCCAGAAGGATTGGTTTAAGCGAAAGCACAAAATCAGAACAGTTCAAGATAGCTTCAAGCAGCTAAACTGGAGTACAGCACCAATGGGGTGAGTAGCTAAGCTGTCGCAGGGAGTGCAGCTCAATGGTCAAGGTCTTACACTGTCAGAATGAGCCATTTGGTCTTTATCTGGTAGGCTGTGGGGAGTCATTGGCGTCTTCGAGGGAACGACAAGACTGAAAGAGTGTTTTATGAGCAATTTGTTGGCAATATGAATTGGCAAGAAGAGAGATTAGAAGCAGGGTGAATAATTAAAATGAAAGGATTCTATAATAGGAGAAACAGGGAAAGATGACAAGAAACTCAGAAATTGTAGGGGTACCAGTAATGGGAGAACTGGAAAAGCAATGAAGTAAGACATTATTAAGAAATTGTTGACAAACGTTAGTGACTGGTAAGACTGGGTGACAAAAGCACCCATTATATTACATTTTAAAGTCTGGGTACTTAAAATAGTGCCATCTTATTACCACTGTGATGCATACTTTTACCATAAATTAAATTGCAGCTAATTCACAAAACATGTTCATACTGGGAATAACTATATGGAACCTCTTGTGGTAAACATTATCCCTTTGGAAGGTGATACCCTTCCATTACCTTCTTACTTACAGTAGATTCTTACAGGATCCTGAGCTCATAGTCCTCTGTCCAAAATGGCCCTTCGCAGCTATGGAGCACGGCTCTTTACAATTCATAACACATAAACCACATCATCCTCCCTCTGCTGACCAAACTTGGAACGAAGTGGGTTAGACACTGCATGGGATCGTTTAGGCCATCCTAACCTTGACATTTAGGATTGAACTCTCAGGGGCCTCCTTAGTGGCATAATGGGTAGCCACTGCAATATGAAGCTGTCCACAGCCACTGCAGCACCAGTTCTATGACCCTGTGGCGCAGCAGACCTCTCCTGCCTCGCCCGCTGCTCCCCTCAGCAGTGGATTTCAGTCAATCTGCCTGTTCTGTTCCCCACTCTTTCTCTGGTGAATCCGCTTACCCTCTGCACCTCTAGCCTACACCCCAGCTCTTGTATGCATAAATAAATAAATCTTTTTTAAAAAATTAAAAATAGAACTGAACTCTGAAAAGATTGAGGGTTGCAGGTACTAGAGTATTAAGACTAAACAAACTCAGGACTCAGAGAATCATTCTGAGTGGTCTATAAAGGGGCCATGTACAAATACAGTGAAAGAGGGTTGGGAAGAGGAGAAGAAAGAGATGAACAAGGAGTAAAGGGGAGGGAGAGGTAAGGGGAAAGGTAAGAAGGAAAGCTAGGAGAAGGGAAGAAAGGAAGAAATGAGGGAGGAGAAGGAAAAGGAGAAAAGAGGAGAGTGAGGAAGAGAAGAAATCAGTAGATAAGCAGAGAAAAGCAATGACAGTGCTAAATGAC
This sequence comes from Galemys pyrenaicus, assembly GCA_019455555.1. Taxonomy (NCBI): domain Eukaryota; kingdom Metazoa; phylum Chordata; class Mammalia; order Eulipotyphla; family Talpidae; genus Galemys; species Galemys pyrenaicus. The sequence continues at coordinate 2,232,277 of JAGFMF010011655.1, read as the reverse complement.
ATGTTAAAACTGGAATGGAGAGACAGTGTCTGCCCTGGTCTGGCTTACTGACAAATTCTGGCTCCCTAGTGAGTCCCAGAAGCTCCTCCTGCTTGTGGTTCAGTCAGGTTCTCTGTATCCTCCCTCCATGTCTTCTTTTGCTTAAGCTAGTTTGAAAGGATGTCTGTCTCTTGCAGCAAAATTATCCCAAGCAAAGAAAACATCATCTTACTGCCTCAAGGGATCATGAACTGAAATAGGACAGCCTAGGGGAAGCTGATTTTAGGAGTAGATAGCAGAGAGATGCTGAGTACAGTTTTAAACATGCATATGCATCGATCACACCATTGGGATTCCAGAAGTAAAGCTGTGGCAGGGACTGGAGACATCGATTTAGTCGATTAAGTAAAGACAACGGTTGAAATTCTCTCACCATGACAATGTGTGACAGAAGACAGAGATCCTCAGTAGGATGAAAAAAATCTGGTAAAAGTAGTCCAAGAGATCCCCAGACTTCCCTGAATGTCTTTAAAAAACAAGTCAAAATGGGAAGGAAGTTGTGTTTATCCTGAGTATTTCCTGGACCCATTGTTAAAGACACAAAGCATAATTCTATTGAAATAAGAGACATACAAACCAAACTGTATTAAAATGTGGGTTAAATTTCAGCTTCTAAACGTTAAAAATTTTAAATCTGTTTTGACTATAATCTTTCGAAGTTAATTTCCAAAAACATCCTCAAAATCGGAGTGGACAAATCTCTTTTCTTATGCAAGCTTGAGTCCCTCCTCCAACAGGAAATGTCCTCATAGAAAAATGAAACAGGAAGTACACTAGTGTAGACATGAAAAAAGTTCAAAACTATCTTCTAAATAAGCTTATTTTTAAATTGAATTCTTAACTGTGCTTTTTATTGCAATATTTGAAGTGTTATCATTTGATGGGAACAGGTCTGACATGTCACTCAACTGTACTGTTTCTTCCAAGAGTATTCAGAATGTGCCTGCCCCATGGAGCAGGCAGAAAAATGAATCCGTTCTAAGTGACAAGAAGCAAGGCTACTGACTCCCAATGTCAACCCCAGCACAATGCTAAAAGTGCATCTGTACTTCTTGATGCTGAAATAAAACAGGAAACTCCCCAAACTTTTTGAAACTAAAAAGGAGTTTGTTTTAAGCAAGTTTCTAAGACTGTGTGGAGCTCAATGAAATCATGTAATTCTAGTCTGTCCCAAACACTTTGGTGGAATAGTTCTTCTTTGAAATATAAATATGTTGAACTTTAGCTCAGAGGCAGAGCTGAAATTTTGTAAATAATATCAATGAAGTGCCCTTATTATAGAGGGAAAAGAAGCTATTTACACCAGAAAATAATCAAAGAGTTAATCTCGTTTCATTCTTGCAAGAGTAAAACCCCTGGCAAGCTTTAACTGTGTTAATTTTCAAACTTTCAAGTCTGTGCTCAAACCACAAAGCCAGCAAACTAAAGGTAACCAAAGGAGCTGTTTGGTAAAGGCAGAAATGAACTATGTCTTTTGAAGTGTTTCCAGGGAAATGTGTTTGGAATATTTAAGTCCCAAGTGAGTTACAAAGGTTATTCATTCACAAGTGAGATAAATTCATAGCTGTCAAATTGTCTGGATTCTCCGTGTGATCACCAGGGCTTCAAATCATTTATTTTTTTCTAGCAAAAGTTCAATATTTTCACAGCTTCAAATTTGATCGTACTTTATAATTTGGAAATAAAGAATTGCTTCTCTTCCTCACCTGCTCACTGAAGCAATAAAAGTCCATGAGTATATTAAAGCAGTTTTTCTCTTCCATTGTAGTTGTATTTTGTTACTTTTAATAAAACTTAATGTTTCTAAATTGGAAGTTGCTCCCAGTAAACTACCTGGATATAATTAACAAAGTGTCTGTTTTCACCAAACACATAGAGGAAGGGAGGAGTATTGCAAATATAGATTTTACAGTGTTTTATAATCAGCTACATTTTCTTGAATAATTGTGAATGAAATTATTCAATCATTTCCCAAAATAAGCTTTGTTTTTATTTTCCCTCTTTAACAGCTATTAGGGTGGTTCAGGAAAAAAGAAACTTTAATTATTTAGCAAAAGTTGGGAGAGTAAGAATTCTTAACAAAGACACGACAAAGGTAGATAAAAGGCAATTCTTGACAGAACTCTTCACAAGAGACAGAAATGAACTGTGGCTACTGACCTGGTTGACATTAGGACTATTTCAGGTCAACAAAAGGGAGGAGATGCCTTAGGGCACCCTGTCCAAGCCTGGTCGACCTGGCTCTGGAAGCGAAGGTAGTACACTTCAGGAGGCTCTGCGCCAACGTGATAAAATCTAAACGCTTAGCTTGTATGTCTGGATGTAAAGGATGTAAAAGCAAGACGCTGACATGCATCATATCCATAAGTCCAGATATTTCTGACCTAGTGAGAAGAATCATTGTTACTCACCAACTTTTATTGATGACCTACTAAATTGGAAGCAAAGTTAAAGGGGACCACTACTTTTAAGAGGCACATAATCTCTTTGGAGAGTCAGGGCATAAATGAAAAAAGCTAAATTACAATATGAAGTAGGCAAATACTCACTGGAGTATCAGTAATATCTGAGGTAATTTGAAACTGAAAAGAGAAGAAAAAAGAGCACCAAGATACATGGAGAGAAGGGAAATATAGACAAAGGGAAAGATTCCAGAAGTTGCACAGACTAAGTCTGGGATACTATGAATAGACAGTTATGTTTCTGAAGAGGATCCCTATAGGGAATAGTGGAAAAGAAGATGACAAAGAAAATAAGAGTTTTATTTAAGGAGAAGTTGAAAAGTTTGGAGGGTTAGCCAGAGACCCTAAAGTCTTTTTCTATAAGGACATTTTTTTAATGATTATTCTGACTTAGGTTTATAGCATGGAGAAGGGAGACACATTAGAAGGTTGTTTTAGACATGAAATGATAATGACTTAGAGTGAGCATTTCAATGAGAAGGAGGAGATGAATAGGTAGAGTTTATCAAGTAATTACTAAGCACTAGACACATTCCTAAGTACTATAAAATATATGAGTGAGAAACAAAGGATTTGGGACTGACAGAAGGTAACAGGCAAGGTTAGGCCTAGGATCACTTTATAACAATGACACATTCTGCATACAAAAGCAATATCTTCTTTAAATAATGATAGAACATTTGTCCAGATCTACGTTCACTCAGAGATTAGGAGACTCAAAATGTATTCCACTGTATATCAGATATATTTCCACATAGAGAGATGACTGAGAGAGAGAGACAGAGAATTTATCCCATAAAACAATTTACACAAGTTTTTAAGGGGATCAAACATCTTTCTTCGACATGTTTCTTAACATTGGCCAACTTTAAGTCAATATCTCATTCTTCACTAATAGTGACAAATTTTGTGGATGAAAAATCTCAATTCAGTCACTAACCATGTGAATTCTTTACTCTCCTTAAACCCTAATTTCCTCTCCTCAAAAAATGTAGATAGTGGGTATCTATTCAATAGGTTTGTTGTAGTGTTTATATAGATAATTCATTTAAGAACTTATCATAATAGCTCCAAATATGGATTCAATAAATACTATTTTTGTGCATTTAAAAAGTTTTTTAAAAATCCTCTAGTTTCCTATGAATTTCTCTTTCAGAAGCAAATTAGCTCCATCTTGTTGAAGTTTTATTTGATTTAACACACCCCACTTGCTTCTGTAAAAGGATTTGAGTTCACTTACAATTAAAGATGTGTTCAAAACTGTTGTAAAAATATAGATAGAAAAGGCTAACCTACAATATAGGAAATGTAAGTGAAAATGGTTACTATATTTGAACTTTGTGTTTTCTGACTGCAAGGGAAGGAACTGAAAATGTGAAATTGTGTAATTTAAAATATTAGTTCTTCAGGAAGAAAACAGAAGTGATAACACATTGGAATAACACTTTCTAAAATATTTCTCCCTAAGGAGTTTCATTTCATTCTCACAAAAATTTTGTGAATCTGTTGATCAACTATAAACCAAATTTTTATATGAGAAAATTAAGACCCAGAAAGATCATTCAGCTAAGAAGAAATAGAACTACGACTTGAATTCAAGTATGGTGAAAACACACACACACAAATTAACAGCTCTGAGTTGCCTGTAAGTAAAGGCAAAAATAGTGGGGGCTGGGAGAAAGGTGTAAGGAGCATACCCACCTCCCATTATCTGATAAAATATCCAATAAAAGGAAGCATGCCTTGGGCCAATAGATACAAGCTATTACTTTCCATTAAAACTAAGAGAATTAGTAACATGGATATTTATACAAGAGACTTGAAACCACAAAGTGAACTGTGATTTTAGTGGAAGTCTTAAACAAAACACAGACATGTTCTTTATATGTCTCTTTATTATATAGCCTGAGGGAGTAATTTTAAATTAGTTTTGTAAAGGAATTATCTTTAAACAGCAGATGGTTTAGGTAATATTTTCTCGATAAAGGGTGTTCTCTTCAGGAAGATTTAAGAGCTTACTATGTACCCATTTATGTTAGTTCATGAATATACAAAGATGAACATACTGGTTCCTGCCCTCAAAGGTCTAACAGTCCAGTGGAGAAATAGAGTTGTAATGAAACACCCTTCTAATGATGGAAGCTTATGCAAAGACAGCAGCAGTCATGACTGACAGTCCGGGCAAGGTGCCCTGGAAGAAACGGAGATCTGAAACTTCAGAAGCCATTTGCCCCATGGACAAGGCAGAACAATGTTTGCACACAGAGGAAAGAGCATGTGCAAGGGCACAGGCAGGGTAACAAGGTGTTTGCAGAAACTCATTGGTTCATTATTCCTGGAGCTTTCATGCAATACTAGGGAGAGTGGTAGAAAAAAAATGCTTGAGCACACAGTGTTTGGGTCAGGCTATTTATAACCTGCAAGGAGTACAGAATTCCCTTTGCATAAAGGGAATGTTGACTGAGCAAGGAACAGGAGTTAGAACCCCAAGTATTATGTCAACTCACTGAATGACTAGTTTGTCAATTGACCAACTCATTAAATTTTCTGATTGTACCAACTCTCCAAAACAATTTTCCTAACAAAGGTTACAGTGGTTTGTGAATTGCTAATTGGCTTGTTTTCATTTTGACTTTATAGGAGCATTTTAAAGAATGGGCAGTGAGCATCTGGTGCTGGGATACATACAAATGAGGTGGGAGGGAGACATTCAGCCACTGTGAGGAAAACGGAGAAGGAAAAAAAACACACACCCCAGCCCAGACAGCCAACCAGAAGGAAAAGCGTCCTCAACATGGTAGACGGAAAGTGTGGCTTTGAGGGGACAACAGGGAAGAGGCAAGGGGCAGAGAGCAGAGATTATAGAACTGAAAGAGGAAATGAGGGCGAAGATACTCGCCCTGAGGGTGAGATACTACAAAAACAGAGGATCAGAGGACAAGGCTCAATCACTAAAGAAAGAAAAGAGTGACGGAAAAGAGAGCAGAAGCAGGAAAAGTTTCAGCAGGAAAAGTTTCAAGGGCATGACTACGTGGGATCTACAGACTACCTCAGAAAAATCAATGTAAACAGTTTGGATGTGAATGGATTATTTGGCAAATCAGATATTAATGAATTTTGTTACTAGTAAAATGACTTGGCTAATTGATTTTTTTTATTGAGTATAGAATACCCAAAAACAAGAAATACACACAGTTAAAGTTGGAAGGGGAGTGTCAAGGAAGTATTGGTCTTATTTTTCAAATAAAATATTTGATAAGCTCGGGGCCTCCCTGGTGGTGCAGCAGGTTGAGCACCACACTGTGAAGCATCCATGGCACAGCAGCACCATTTCAATCCCTGCCAGGGAGGAGACCCACCTGGCGCAGCAGACCTCTCCTGCCTCGCCCACTGCTCCCCTCAGCAGTGTATTTCAGTCAATCTGCCTGTTCTGCTCCCCTCTCTGTCTCTGGTGAATCCTCTCACCTCCCGTGACTCTGACCTATACCCCAGCTCTTGTATGCATAATTAAATAAATCTTTTTAAAAATTTAGTAAGTTAATAAGTTCATAGGTGAGGAGATAGTTAACAAGTGAATATATTAAAAAGAGAAGGGATATTTTTGTAACAAGGCACTATAGCTAGCATTTCTGTATAACAAATTTTCATAGTGGTTTATGAGTAAGACTTGCTTTGTTCATGGGTCTACAATTTGACCCAAGCTTGGCAGGGATAAGTCACCCCTGCACTATATAAGTCTCAGCACTATAAACTATCACCAGCCACTATAGCAAGCGTTCAGTCCTTGGCCAGGGAGCTGACCCACATGGCGCAACAGACTTCTCCTGTCTCCCCACTGCTCCCTTCAGCAGTGTATTTCAGTAGATCCACCTGTTCTGCTCTCCACTCCATCTCTGATAAATCCTCTCACACACTCACCCCCAACCCTACAACTCTGGCTTATGCCCCAGTTCTTGTATGTATAAATAAATCTTTTTTTAAAAAAAAGAACAGGAGAATCAAGGACACTATGCAAGAAGATTTGGGGGATTTTTTTCCAAGCAAATTTCAGATGTTATCTTGGTCCTGTAATTTCTTCCTTTACCTTAAATCGAGTTCAGGGAGTCATAATTTGTTGCACTGTGATTAAAGTATTAACTGTACTTAAAAATACTTGACTCTGAAGTTTTCCCCTTTTATACTATGATTATTAGCAGGCACTCAGGGAAACCTATTACAGGCATTTGGGAAATCCAGTTTTCTCCATAAACATACTCTTCTTAGGAGAGAAACCAGAAAAGTAGGAAATAGCATCAAGAGCAGATAAGGCAATAAAATGTCATGTCACTTTCAGTCTGCCTAGCCTTTCTCCAGCATCAGTTATCACTAACTGTTGTAGTCCAACAGGAGTGAGTGAATGAGGAATGAAGAGCTGGCCACATCTCCCAGTGCCTAAAAAACCACACCTAAATAGCAGCCTATGTAATGCTCACCACTATAGTAATGTCAGAATTTACAAGTAGCTCACTAATAGGAACAGAAATTTTTTCTTTAATTTCCATTTTTCTTATCTTAGAAATTATAACAAATATTTTATAGGTGTAATGACTTCTGAGACATCTTGTCTATTTCAGAGCTATTAGAGTTAGTGTCCATTATTTCTATACCTCTGGATGCAAAGGAAATTAAATTTTGGGAGAAAATATAGATAAACTAAGGAGAAATATTATTTACCATTCCAACATGTTTGAAGAGGAGTAAGAACGACCTTTTCTCAAAAGGTTGTGGAAGATCAAGGCAAATAGTTTCATTAATGCTTATTAATTGTTGAACTTTTAGGTAAGATTTTAAATTGTAGAGATGGGAAAGTTTGAACTTCCAGAAGCTATACAGGTCTACTGGCTAAACTTCTCAGGAGTGTATGAAAGTTAAAGAGGGTATCATGAATGGTGACAAGCAGAGTGGGTAAAGGGAATTCCAAGTTTTGATGGAACATTTGACTATTAGAACATCTAGAAAAATTCTATGTATGATCCTTTTTTACCCTAAGAGAAAATCTTATTCTATATCAAATAGTCTGAAAATCTTTATACAGTTCACAAATCTCTCACTGTACTGTCCATTTCTTTTCCTTCTGTCATATCAGAAAAAATCACTCTGCTATGTCAAAGAGCAATCCCTTGCAAGAACTCTAGATTCATTCCCTTCTTATTACTTTCTCTTCAATTGCCCCCTCCCTTGTGTCTTTTACTTCTACATCTGGACCAAGTAATTCTTACTAGCACACCAGCACATTCTACTATCTGCACATCTTCAAAAAACATCAATCATTCCCTTCCGACTGCCACTCCTTTGCTCTGTTCCTTATCATGGTCAAACATTTTAATGGACTTGAGTTTTTGAGAACTGCCTAAGAATTCTTACCTCTTACTCATTCCTCAGTTACCTTTATGGTAGTTCCATCCCTAGAATCACACTAAAATTAATTGCGTCAAGGAGAGCAACAAAATCTGTGTTGTAAATCTAACTAGCATTCATCAAGGCTCAACCTGAACTCTCAAACAGGTAGAACTTGATTCTCTTTGAAAGCTGGTCACCAGTTCTTTTTGTGTCATTGGCAAATTTCTTCTATTTTCCCGACCTCCAAATATGGAATTTTTTAGGCACTGCATGAGATCCTTCCTTTTTACTCGCCCTTACATGGTTAATATTCCAATATTACCTTTAAACTATTTCTAAAACTTCCATTTCCATGTGCAATCACAACCAAAACAAACAAACAAACAAATAAAAACTCAACAAAATCAAAAGATCAAAGACAAACCCAAGGGATGGGGGAGGGGGCGGAGGGAGGGGAGGGCAAAGAAGGGGATGAGGGCAGAAAGAGCACAAGGGACTGAGGTGATGGTGCACGGGTGGGTAAAATGGTGGTGGGAACCCCCTGGGGACTACAAATGATGTCAAATACAATTATCTAACAAAAAAAATTCCATCTCCAGTTTTGACCATTTTGTGTAACCCAAAACTCATTCAGTCAATGCGGATTCAACGTCTCCAGATCTCCACTTGTATATCTCCTAAGAATCTTCCCAAACTAAAAGTCCACACATTCCCCTACTTCCAGATCTCCTGTCTTAGTCTTTTCTGTCTCAGGAAGTGGTACTATGATCCATCTAGTTCCTAAAAGCAAATTTTAACACTTCCTTGTCTTTCAAATCCACTACAATTTGTGCCCATTCCATCTGGAAAGCTTATTGTGAATCGTTTCACTTCTCTAGGTCCTCCTCTCTAATTGAAAAAAAAAAAGTCATGGAAAAGATTACATTATTTTATTCTCTTCTTTTTTTCATTTACTTTAAACTCCTTGAGAAGTCAAGTGTATTAGAAAGCAATGATTTAAATAAATGCATTTGATACAACATATTACCTTGAAGTTCTGGTTATCAATACTTTCTGTGTGGGAGCTTGACTCAAACTTCAAAGCTAATTTTTTAAAGGAGGATATAGTTTCTCACAGAAATCCAAGAATTTTTTCCATCAAAATGAAGAAATGATTTAAGTTTTAAAAAGTTCCTTACATGAAGTTTCCAAAGAATAAATTCAGCTTTAAGCTCAAAACCTGTCTCAATGTTTCTTCCTCTGCACAGCATGAAAGTTATATATTACTCTTTACATCCTGAAACTTTCTGCTGGATGGAATTAAAGGTCATTCACTTGACCCCAAGGTAACGCAAGCCCTAAGGATTAAATTTGGTCCACCCCTTCTCCCAGGAGTGACCAGAAATTTCCAAACAAAAATTTTTAACAAGAAAAAAGGGAAGGAGGGAGGGAGGGAGGGAGAGAAGGAGGGAGGAAGAAAGGGGGAGGGAAGAGGGGAGGAAATCCATGGGGAGGTTCATAGGACAGGGACAGAGAACAAAGAAAAGAGAACTGAAAATAAAGAAAGTTTTGCTTTACTTGTTGGCACTCAAAAACTAGTAAGAGCTAATGGCTTTTCAGAGGGAAAAAAGTGAGAAGCAGGATTAAATAGGAGAAATTAAGTTCAAGTGGCACCATTAGGCACCTGAATGGAAAGGAAGAGAAAGGTTTCAACAATTTATTCAAGTCAAAAAACAGGCCAGCATGCTCTGCTTCCAAAGCACCATTGTGCTATGAGCAGTGTAATTCAGGTTTATTGCAGGATATAGAGTGATCAAAACTGATTTTTTTTCCCCATCGTATACCCTCTCATCATTAACAGTATATGTACTTTGTAATGAAGGAATTTAGAGGGGGAAGAGCTTAGAGACTTCTTTTATTTTAATATATTGAGAATGATTGAGTCATAGAAATTTGCTGAAGATATTTATTGAGCTGCTACCACAGATGAAGGACTTTTTGGAATTAATAAGCTTTGAGAGACCCAACTTGTCAGCCCCCCAGTGGCTCGGAAGGCTGTACATCCTTGTGAATATGACAAGACATCTAAACACCCTGAACCTGAGACTGCAGGGGAACAAAAGAGCATTGCTGGTCTGTTCAAAGAATGAGTATGCAGATTCGGCGTGGACATGTGGACTGAGCAGATGGCAGCTGGGGATGGTACTCACTTGCTATGTCTGAACATTCAGAGCTCAAAATATTCAAAAATTTTGAAAAATTGCAGGATTAATTGATGGAAATAACACCATCATTTTAGAAAAGATTCATAGAGTTTACTGAACACAAATCATGCTAATGTCTGTGGCTGTCTTTAGAGGTAATATCCAGATGTGTCGGAGCTAGCAAATACCTGCACTATCAGCTCAGTTCATTTCACAAGAAAAGGATCAGAAGGTGAATTTTGCCTAATTTGAAGATAAAATATCCCTGAAAATTGAACTTGACTGGAACTGCAATTTATTTGGTCAAATTTTCCAACTTGCTTTTAAAGAATTTTATCTATCTATCTATCTATCTATCTATCTATCTATCTATCTATCTATCTATCTATCTATCTATCCATCCATCCTTCCATGGTGAATGCAACTATGTCCTTTTAGATCCCTTTTACCGCGACTAGTCTGCCTCCCCGCTAGATGGCGTTGTTGTTAGCTACTAATGATGTGAAACTAAAACCTTTCCCAGGTAATTGCTTTCAACCAAGCAAAATTGCCTGATCTGGAGGGTTATACTCCACCCCCATTTTTTGAGAACAGATCATAGTCAGTGACTACCTGAGGGCAGGAAGGGCTTGCTTCTAGAACTCATGATGTTACAGTTATGCCCTGGAGCTCCCCAGGGAATAGGTCAAAGCAGAGCCCCACCCTACATCCCAACTTCATAGTCTTCCACTGGTAACCCTGCTGTCTTCCATTTCTCTTGAGAAAGTAAATACTATCCACCTAATTCTTGACTCAGGCCCTACTCCTAAGAAACAGTTTGTACTAGGCATGGTCTTAGGAAAGAAACTCTAAGATTGAGAGTCTAGAGTTGACTCTAGAGTTGCCAATCAACTGAGGACTACTTTATTGGTGGTAGATAAAGAATTACAGTCTCTGGCAAGTTGGAATGAAATCATACCTGTGATTAACTGGGACAGGTCACAGGCAAAAGGACAAAAAATAGTTTGTGCAACATTGCTATTAGGAAAGAGAAAGAAAGGTTATGTAACTTGGGGCCACTGTCAAAGATACTCTGAAGTGAAACAGTGTCATCTGCAGCAGAGAACTATACCACATTAATAGAATTTTTGCCATTATCACTGTTTTTGGTATAAAAGGAACATCTGACAATGGGACATTAAACAACCATACAGCCATAACCATTCAAAATTCACTAGGTATGTCAAACACAGCAAGTTATATGGTCAGGTGGGTTGAGAAGAACCAGGATCAGGCTCAAGCAGTTCCAGTAGGTGTAACAAAGCTGCACAAAGGGTTATGTAAATGCTCATAACAACCACCACAGCTGCAGGGACTGCACTTGCCCAGCTCACAGCTGGTCTTCTGGAGAATTCCTTATGATAGCTGAAGGGGAGAAAAGAAAATGATCTTGATTCTCAAGTGAGTCAGCCCAGTATGTGGGTGCTACTCCAAACCAGATGACCGCTGCAATTACAGGATGGTTCTGAAAGACAGGGGTGTAGGCAAATTGTCCCATTGGATAGAAACTCCAGTGTGTGCCTGATCTACTTTCTGTAGAGAGAAAGGTGGCCCAAGATAAGGAAATATAAAGACTCCTGGGCAGTAATGAATGACTTAACTGGATGAGGGGAGATCTAGAAGGAACAAGAGGAAATATTGGGGACAAGGAGCTCAAGGAAAGAATCATGCAAATGAATTTTTGTGATTAAGTACAAAATGTGAAGATCTTCCATCATACATTATTTTATAGAAGAGAGCAACTACTTAAGAAGAGATACCACATAACCAAGTAGACAGATTATGTCTTAGAATTTGATATCAGCCAAAGCCTTATCCTCCTCCTTGATGGCGCAGTGATGGGCCCACATACAGTAAGTAGCAAGGTGACAGAGATAGAAACAAAGCTTAGCTCTCTTTCAGCAAGGCTGCCCTAGCCTCTGCTATTCCTGACTGATCTGCAAGCAACATGCTCAGACAGTAAGCTTCTAATACAGCACCAGCCCTCAAGGGGACTTTTTTCTGTTCTCTTTCTTCTGCTGTACCTCAATCTCAAAGTGTCCTCACAGTAGAGATTTTGGTTGTTTCCAAATGTTTTTAATCTCTAGCACTAGTTGCCTAATGTTTTGAAAGTATTCTTACCTTAATCATTTGTTATACACACACTAAAGGAGAGACATAAAAATCTATATAAGAAATCTATATAGGGGCCTCCCTGGTGGCATAGCGGGTTGAGCGCCTTAAGGTGAAGCATCCATTGCACAGCAACACGGTTGGATCCCCTGCCGGGAGGAGACCCACATGGTGAGGCAGACCTCTCCTGCTGTTCCCGGTGCTCCCCTCAGCAGTGTATTTCAGTTCATCTGCCTGTTCTGCTCCCCACTGTCTCTGGTGAATCCTCTCACCTCACGCGTTCTTATATGCATAAATAATAAATAAAATCTTTTTTTTTTAAAGAAATCTATATAGTCTTTGGAAAATTGCACATTAAGCATTGCATTCCACTTCTCACTTCTAGATATTTTAGATGTTAAAAATATTACTAACAGAATTATTTTTCTGTTAGTCTAATAACAGTAGGACTCACTCATTTAGTTAACAAATATTAAGCATCTACTAAGTGCAAGGAGCTGCTTTAACAGTGAACAGAATAAAAAATAAACCCACTTGAATCAAATTTACTTTGAATTTGAATAAAATTTACTTTAATCTCAGTGGAAACAAGATTATCTTCTAGCTCTATATATGAGAAAGGTCTAGGAACCACTGAATTTCATGATTTATATTAACCCTATTACTTAGACTTTGGTCTCTACATACCATTTCCTACTAAAATATGCCAGGACTCCTTGAAGAAATGGCTGGTTGCCATTCTGAGCAGAAAATGTACCAAGCTGTGTCTGGAATATATGACTATTCCTGAAAGCGTCAAATTATCAAAGACAACAAGGATCATGTTTAAAGACACAGGAGACAACTTGAAGGTGTTCTTAGCCTCAAACAAAATAGTAATTGCTAAAGTGAATCCAATTTATTTAAATATGAGTTCACATGATAGATATATGTAATATTATATATAATATATATTTACTTATTTAAACCTCATAAATCAATTTGGGAGTTTAATAGGGTACCAGTTTATTATTCAAAAACTTGGTAAATAAAGGGACAGTATAAGCATTCATCCTACTTTTCCTGATTGTATTTTAAGGAAACCAAATAGTTAATGATGTTCTATCATGCTCTTTTTTTTTACAGGTAAAGATGTTGGAATACAGTGAGACTACATAACTTGACCAAAGTCACACTTAGGATCATTTAACAGTTATATATAGTTAAGTGAAGTTACATATAGTTTTTCTTTTACTTTTTTTCAGTTAACATAGTATGACCAACATCACTAAATAGGCCTTGATAATATAGATTTTAGTAGTAGTAAAATATTATATCCATTAAATATATTTTAACATAATATTACTAATTAGACTATATTATGTTCTCTTGCTGGGTAGCAAATTGCCACGAACTCGGTATCTTAACACATAACTCATTTGTTCGTTCACTATCTTTAAGTCTGAAGTCTGGAATGGCAAGAACGGTTGCTGTGCTTAGGGTTTCTCAGTGTTGAAATCAGCTATTGACTACACAGAGTTTGCATCTAGGGAAAAACCTGCTTCAAAGCTTATTCTAGTTGTCAGAGTTTTCCACTTTCCTCCTTACTGTCAGCCAGGGTTCTGTGCCATCACCAAGGGACCACCCAAATTCCTTGTCACATAAAGCTTCCATTCTAATGCAAGCAACAGGGTTTTGATTCAGTCTCTGCTTTAAATCTCTGACATCTATTCTGCAAGCAGCTGGGGAAAACTCTGCTTTAAAGGGATGCCCTAACTATCTCAGAACCACTTGGATAATCTTCCTTGAGCTTAACTGTGGCATAGAACATAACCTACTCATAGGAGTTAAATCCACTCCCATTAGGATCTCAGGACTATGTGTGTACATGGGGAGGGGAGGAATTAACATGAGAAATATTTTCTTCTGTGCCTGCTTTCCTCTTGGCTTGAATGTAGTTGTATGAGACTATGTTTCTTGGTTGTAGTTATCTTGTTGCCCTGAGGCAGCCAGACTAATAAACACAACTTCCTGAGCATAGCTAAGTGAAATATATAAATGATCTGGGTCTTTGATGATGTCATTGAACTGCTACACCTGTCTTGGAATCACCTAGCTCTAGAATTCTTGATCTGTAAGATAATTACATGTTGTTAATGTTGCCTTTAGATTGGGTACATTGTAATTAACTCATAAATAGATCTTTTCAAGCTCATGAGTGTAGCACTTTGTTAATCTGAAATTTTAGAACATAAATAAATGTTATATTCATTTAGGAAAACATGCATATGTAGTGGAAGTATATAAATGCACATAAGAGTGGTACATACTTACTGCAATATCAAGGTTGCTTTAGATTGAGGGAAATTGTATCAGAGTGTGGGAAAAGGGGAACTCCATCTAAACCTGTACCCACAGATCTATAATCTGTATAGCATAACCTTTATTTCACTTCTTTTAATCAGTAAGTAAACACACCAAATGTTAAACTCTGTTAAAGCTCTTAATGGGTAGGAACATGTGTTGTTTCCTTTTCCTTTTCTCTGTGTTTGAAATATTTTAAGATAAGAAAATATTTTACAAGATGAGGGAGTGGGGGAGGAGATAGGAGATGACAAGATACTTCCCCTAAGTCAGGAATTTCAATATTCTCTTTATAAAAAAAAAGTTTGCCCACACAGTATCAAACTATGTTCACCCACCCTTATTCCTCTGCCCATGTCTTGGGGAGAAGAACAAGGATGAACTACAAATAGAGTGCTATGATGATCTTACTAGAAGGTAGGCAGTCAGCCTCCTAAGAACCACACCAAGGAGATGATTTTGGAGTGATCAACAATCATTCCCTCTAGCAGGGGAAGTGCTAGGAACCACAAATTCTCCTTCTCCCTGGACCACCATTTGCCTAACAGGCCTCTAAATGCCTGATTTAACTATGCAAAAACACTACTAATTATATTCATTTATGTGACTGACTTACCATTTGAATCTAATTGCCATGCAGCAAAATAACTGTTAAAGCATATCATTAAACAACTTGAATAATTAGAGAGAGATTTGCTTGTTCTCCTAATTCAACACTAAACTTTAGGGCAGGGACTTCACCCTCTACCTTTTAAATCTTAAATTAGCTAGGGAAGAAAACTGCAGAAACATTGCCTGCCTAGCCATCTTGTCAGAAACCAGGGATGTGCTGAACAGCCTGGGACTTCTAGCAACAGCCTCACAGCGCTGCTTGTGTATATTCATCACAGCAAGCCTTTGCCCTCTATGTCATTCCACCCTGTTCCTTGTAAACGCCCTTATTTTGTACTGCGCACCTGCCACTGTAGACCCAATTTTCTTTCTCATCCAATCCCTCCCCTGAAAACTCACTAACACTCATCTTTCTTCTTTTATTTCAAACCAACCCAGACCTTCCCTCAGCTCTTGCCTCCTGTCCTTTGATACCTCAACTCTAATGGATTTACTATGAGCCCAGATCTCACATTTTATAGTCCCTTTAAGAACTTTACACCTTTAACAAAAAATTTTTAAAGATTTTATTCATTTATGCACACAAGAGCTTGGATACAAGCCAGAGGCACAGGCAGTGAGAGGACTCACCAGAGACAGAGTGGGGAGCAAAACAGGCAGGGGGACAGAAATACACTGCGAGGGGAGCATTGGGCAAGGCAGGAGAGGTCTCTTATACCATGTGTGTCCCCTCCCCGCTGGAGTTTAAACTCACACTGCAGGGGCTGCAGAAGCTCCACAGTGCACAGCTCAACCCATTGTGCCACCAGGGAGGCCCCTTTAACAATTTTTTAAATTTGACTGTGAAGGCAGTCTTCTCTCTCACTATCTGTGAGGAGAGGAATCTCAGCCCTCTTCTTATTAAGGGCACTTGCACAATTATTGATAAATCACGCTCTTCTGGAGTCTCTCTCTTTTTGTAGTTCTAACTACAACCAATTTGACTGTTCCATGTTCTTCAAACCACACTGACTGTTGGTTGTCTCTTTGCCCGTAACCCATAACACCATATCTATTTCTTCTACTTCCCACAGCCAATTCACATCCTCCCTGTCTATCTTAATATCCGGTTTCATATGTAATAGACCACCATCCTCACTGATTACCCTTCAGGCTTCTTGATAATACCACATTATTCTCCCTGACATTTTAAATCCTGAATGCCAGACACTTTACCTGTCTGGAGAGAGAGTAGTGAAAAAGATGAACAGGGCCCTTGCCTTTATATAGTTCCACTGTCTAGTAGATACGATAGAAATATAAGCACACCTCCACACACAATATTAATTTTCTTAAGTATTATGATGAAAATCACAATGTACTACAAAAGCATGCAAGAAAGAAAGATAAAACCTATTCTCTTAGGAGAAAGAAGGCTTCTCTGAGAAGCATTCTGAAAGATGGATAGGAGCAAGTCACATGGAGCAGTGGCAGAAGAACACTGTAAACAGAGATTAGTACTCAAACCTTCTAATTTCCCCAGTAGCTTAGAAGGCAGCTATGCTCACCACTATACCACTGATAGCTCCTTTATCCCCAATATCTTAACACTCAACTACCCAGACTTTCTCCATCATGGAGCCATGGTTAAGTATTGCAGAGTGTCTTCTAGTGCAACCTAGTTGCCCTCACCTTTCCCCACTCATTGTCAGTCATACATTCTACACTTTCACAATTCATTCTGATACCTCTTGCTCCTAGAATAGTTGGGTAATATGAAACTGCTATTTTTATAGGTCAAGGGTTGGCAAATATCAGCAATTTCATGTGGCTTTAAACTAATACAATGATGAGCTTATATAATAAGCCATCAGTATAACTAGTGTATCTCCTTTCATCATATTTTTTATTATTACTATGTTTTAAATGCTTACCTATGACTTTCAGGAGAAAGTATTTTTAATCAAAAGAGTAACCAACCCCACTACTTCATCACTAATCAATTCTTTTCTACATCCACCCTACCCCGTCTTTATATTTCTCCTCAAAAAAAAAAAAATATATATATATATACATATGAATGTAAGAACAGGGTGTTTCCATCTCTTCTGTAGAACAGCCTACAGATAATGGTAAACTTCCTTATAAGTCCTTTTTGTCAACCACCTCAAAATAGTTACTGTGGAATTACTCTGCTAGGACTGTATTTGCTGTTTCTACTCAAAATGAGCAAAGCAGTATACAAAGTAGTAAAATTTACATAAGATTTTCAAATATCACATTTAAGACAAAATCTTGTAAACTATATAAGACACTTAAGTAATGTCTCCTTTTTACAGGTGGGAAAATTGAGTCTCAGTGATGTAAGTGACCATAACACAGGCAATTAGGAGTAAGAAAGCCTATGTAATTGCTCACATCTTTTGATTTTAATTCTTCCCATGCCACCTCATTTCCCCTTGATTTATGTCTTTCAAGAGGAATGGGAGGAGCGATGGGAGAGAGCCAGCTGACCTTGTTAAAAGAGATTCCCTGACTTCCTTAAGTAGGATATACAGACAAGGTAGACTAAGAATGCTTGGAGCCTCTAGATATTTGTACTTATACTCTCTTCATAGCTTTCCTAATGTCATTACTCCTGCCCTGACCTCCTACCCCACTTGCCAACATCTTTCTGCTCTCCATATACCCCAATGACTTAATTCCTGGGGGAGAGGAGAGAGGGAAAAGAAAAAGCTTGAAAGGACTGCTGATTCAAGGCTTATCTTCAATGAAGAAAATGACTGGAGAAAGAACAGTGTAAAAAGAAGTCCAAGAGTATAGTCTACTAACCAACAACACAATGCAGATGTGTGTTCTCTGCCAGGATTTTATGTACCTCTATCACGATGCTCTGGAGTTGCAGAGGTTATGAAAGCTCTCCTACACATCTCTCTCCTTAGTTAGATTTTTTTTTTTTAAAAAAGGGCCTCCCTGATGGTGCAGCAGGTTGAGCACTGTGCTGTGAAACATCTGCAGCACAGCAGGGCAAATTGGATCCCCAGCCAGGGAGGTAACCCACATGGCACAGCAAACCTCTCCTGTTTCACCCACTGCTTCCCTCAGCAGTGTATTTCAGTCCATTTGCCTGTTCTACTCCCCACTCCATCTCTGGTGAATCCTCTCACCCCCCTCACCTCCCATGCCTCTGGCCTGTACCCCAGCTCTCGTATGTATTTTTTTTTTACATAATTAAGAAATAAAATAAACAGCTCTATAACCCCAGGAGCTCAATGTCACATATAAAGAGGGAAGATCATAATCTTCCCAATGATTATAAAGTGGGTTTTTTTCTATGCATCGCATAGCCATGATGTTTATTCTGCCTTTACAGGAGCTTGGTTGTGCTGAATACTTGAGAAAGGGACGAGAACAAATGCTTAATTAAATAGCTATTAAGTGCCAAACACTTGTTAGAAATTTTACATAGTGATACTTTCTCTGGATAGTGGGAGTATATATAGGAGGAGGAGGAAGAGAGGGTGGTTAAAACGAAGAAAGAAAAGATGGTGCTGGGATCAGTGGTATTTGTTTTATCAGGGAAATAGGAAGGGAGAAAGTTGTGATTTTTTTATTTTCCCCAATACTATACAGAGTTGTGTTTGTCTAAAGAACAATACAGTGACCAGGTGGAATATGCAACAAATTTGGACAGTTCCCTGAGCCGGAGAAAATACCTGTAAAATTGCTACCTCCCTTCACCCTCTTATTCCACCCTTCGTCCCCTCCCTACCCTAAGATGAAATGATCTGGGACAAACTAATTGAGAAAACTAGTAGTGCATGCCTTCGGGAGGTTTTATTAATGGAACCAGACACACTGCTATAACAGAATGTACGACTGCTCTCTTACATTGATCTAATTAGAACATTTACATACTGAATGCCTCCTGGACAATTCCCTACCAATGACACTTACAGTGTGCACTGGGCAAGAGTACTCTTCAGGTGAAACTGAACAAAGAAGTCATCAAGTCTCCTTTTTCTCTAAGAAAAATCACATTGTCAAGGTTATTAATAATCAATCAGCTGTCACAGCTCAGCATAGACCAGGATCATGGGTTTCCTTGTATTATCAAAAGATGTGGGAAACCAAAAGTTCTTCTCACCCTGAGAGGGAAGATGCCCTAACCCTAATGTGATGAGGAGTAGCAGCTCTATGATTTTGAATGAAGAATGGGAGTAAAAAGACTGTCATGTTATGTAGATTATCTGTCAATAAAATGCAAAGAAAAAACTATTAGATAATTTCAGTAATAATAGCATGGTTAATATTGTATGGTTATGTGTATTTTCTTATGACAAGTATTTTCAAAGGTTTTAGCTCTACTTTATGTTCACATCAATGCTATGAAATCAGTAATTATTCTAGAGAAGAAAGTGAACAGGATCATAATAATCCATGGCATTAATGTCAGAGTAGGTCTAGAAATCCAAGATATACAACTTCCTGTTCAAGTTATCTTTAATACACGTGAGGACAGAGATATTTTCTACTCTGATCTCCACCATTTCCCAGACACTCCGTCTAGCAAGCCTCCCCCCCCACACACAAAAAAACCACTTAATTTTTGCTGTTGTTTGTCTGAAGATTCCATGAGGAGATGAAATATCTTTATAGATTCATTTCATAATAGTCAGAGCATATTGATTGATGGTTCATAATAGAGGTTATCTGAAAACATACTAGAAAAAAAATAGATATTTTCAGAACCCCCATCTTAAGGGGAAATTAAATTGAATAAAGCTATTTAGACAATATCCTTAAAGGGAACTTCAATGTCCCAGTTTTAGACAAGGTTTCAAGGTTCTATAAAGTTCAGAAATGGTGATATGAATAAAAATAGATACCTGAATAAACTAAAGTATGCAATGCTAAAACGGGAAAATAATTATACATTCTTTGCTTTCGCTCTTCATTCTACCTCCTTCTCTTCTTTACTCCTCATCTCACAAAAGATAGGGAGTCAAACCACTCAGAATAAGATTAAGTTAAATTCTTCATAAAATGATTGATGTCACAACCTCTTACCCCTAATCCAAAGAAATAGCAAGCTTCTTATATTATGCAGAAATTAAAAAAAAACAATTTAAAAAAAAAGCTGAAAATTCAAAAGAGAGCTCAGAGAAAGGTTGTTTCTCTAGTCAAAGGGTATTAGTATGCAAACTATATTAAGTCCTGGAATCACATTAAAGAGATGGAAGTCCTGATCCAAACAAGATTGTTTATATTGTTGACCAACAGCTGAATGAACATTGTTTCTGACCATGATGAGCTTTTTATGGATAGTCAATGCTCACAATGGTGGAGAAACAGATCGTTCAGACACAAGCCAGACATTTACAGAGAAGTCATTCATCCCAGATGCTCTCATTTTCAGATTGAAATTTTCCACCAGTGGCTCAATAATTATACTGTTGCATCTTCTCTGCAAGCTAGACATATGTGTTCCTTTATGGGACCTCCAGGCCTTGTCTGGGCAGCACATTCAGCTGGCCCCCAGCCTAATGACCTAGTTGTAGAGACGCGGTCTCTCCAGCTTTGTTCAGACTCAAGGAAGTGCAGCTCCTCCTAGCTTCCACCCATAGAGAACCAACAACTACAGTGATGATTAAATTTTCTGCCCCATTACATATGTTTATCACATTATAACTAAATATGCAAGGAAAACATGGCTTTTTTATAACTGATTTGATCTTCCTCATAAAGGCTCCAACCAATTGAGTAGTGGAGGGAAAATTAAATTTAGTCCAATCTGGACTAAAATGTAGTCTAAGTCAATGATTCAAAGTCTTTCCATTGCTTCAAGTCACTCTTTGGAAGATGTTCAGTCAGAGATTGTTCCCTCTCTCTCTTCTTGTAGTCCAAAACAGTTTCTGGGTACAGAATAAGTGATATAAAACTTCAGGGTATTGGAATGAACAGGATCCCTTGGCCTAGTGTTCTTGGACATGAATTTCCTACTTGACGTCTTCGGAGGAATGGCTGGCTCATTCCATGTTTGGCATTCTTTTATATTGCATAGCTAATAATTGCAGCTGATAAGTCAGTGGATGATTCTTTCTTGGTCATCCTTTGGTGGCTGTTTTACAGACCCACTCCTACACTCACTCTTACTGGTGCTGTGAATCCCTGTAAACTTCTATCAGACTCTCTATCCAAATGATGCCCTCAAGGGTGCCTCACCATCCTTGGCATGTCAAGCTTCAGGACTGCCCACTGACTCTCATCTTAACTTCAGACCACATTATAAACAAAGGGAGTTCAGAGGTCAAACTAAAACCTCTATTGCTGACTTACAATGGGTCACCCTATATAAATACACAAGCACCTGCTCAATGTCTCTTCAGGCCCCCATACCATCACCACCACCAGTGAGACAAAAGCCTCTCTGCATTTTGCTTGCTCTTAGCCTAGCTAACTTGTCTCCTCTCCACTCAGAGGCCACAAAGAACAAGTATTGGGACACATTCCTGATTACTTTCTTCCCTTCACCCTCTCATCCTCTTCCTGCCAACTGCCCAAACCTGAATATTAGGGGAGTTGGAGGGTCCACTTTCTTTCTCTGTCAAACCAAATAGAACATTCTCTTGTGTTATAGCTTCCTCTTTACCAAAATGATATACTCTTTTCCCTCTTGCCTGGACCCAGTACTGGGAGAGGGAAGTTGGCTTATTATTAAGGGTATATAAGTTGGAAGTGTTTATAAATGGTTGATAAAATATTATATTTATGCATAGATTTAGGAGAAATATCAGAAGCAGAGGAGAAAGGAAAAATTCTTTTAGTCTAGCATTTGACCAGAACTGGAAATTAGGACGAGTAAGTGAAATGCTAGATACCAACTGTTTTGTCTCAGAAACTTACTAACTTGCCACATTTTACAATCTTGTCCTAAGGCTTATTATTAAAGACTACAATTTAGCACTTTTTATCTTTTCTCCTAACCATTTCTACCTTTCTGCTATAAGCATTTTTTTGATAACAGGCCTCATATGGGCTGACAGAAGAGCCTATCCTGTTTGCATAACCTGTTTATTCTAGAAATTGTTTTCATAGTTTCAAGGACAAAGTGAATACATTTCTTTTTTATAGTTCTCTTTGTTCTTTCATGTTTGATTTGTTTGTTGTCCCTATGTTTGACTTGGGCAGTCTAAGATCTTCGTAAATGTTGTACAAGAGCGAGGCAGTGTGAATTCATTTTTATGGTTACTAATAATAATGCTTTTCCAAAAGAAGAAGCTATCATAAGTAGTTAGCCAACTTGAATAAAACTCCATATCCCTGAAGTAATTGGTGAAAATCCCAAGAGTTAAATAAACTAAGTAGTCTTAATTGCTTTCATCAAACACATTTCCCCTAATCTTTCAACTGGTCTTTTCTATATCTCCCCCACCCCCAAACCACAATTTAAAAAAAAGGCAGAATTTAAAAGCATTTCTACTTTTATAAGAAGGAATCAAGAATCTTTCAATGTTCCACTTCAGGGCTCAGCAGCCAGAATTGAACTATCCTTGTCTCTTATGGAAAAAATCCATCCTGCTCATCCTCCTCCTACCTGCACTCATAAAGGAAAGCAGTCTTCACACAGCTCAGCTTTCATAGGACTTTCTCACAGAGCAACCATTTCAATAAAGGACATGATCCCCCCGAGTTTACACTCTCTTGGGATTTTTTTTATTGATGTTCATGCCATTCTTCTGATAGACATAAAGAGCCAAGCCAAAGAAAACAAATTCCACACAATACAATTTGATAACATGTGGGCCAGCCTCTTCTGAAAGATCACAGGCTTTGACTGACATAACTGACTAAAATAGGTCGTGGTACATCCCAAGGTAAACCCTCTCCCAATACAGAAATCAGTACAGTAGACCAGAGACCTTCAGAGAGCATTTCATAATCTTCATCATCTGGCAAATATTAGTTCTGACAAAGGAATAGCAATATACATAATGTGTGAGAGATAGCACTTAGCAATTTGTTGCATTTTTCAGTATTAAGCTATTAAATATCACAATATCTAACATGCCCTATTTTACCTAAAAGGCCTCAGGGCAGATTGACTTGTGGCCCAAAGAATTATTTGCCTTGCATATTCCAAATCATATTTATAAACAACATACTCTCAAATGTGAATTCTTCAATCCTCTAAATAACAAAACTTACAAATTGTATAAATCTAGCATATATATAACATTTACTTTTAAATCTTATAATTTCTAATACGCAGATTTTCAAACAAACAAATACTTGAAGATAAAAAGATAAAATCTGATAATGTTAAGATTCTGAGGATGTGATTTAAAACATCATTAAGGATTTCAGAATTAAACCTTATATTCTTAGTAAGTTTTATGTAATACCAGTCCCAATTTCATCCAACCATAAAAATCATTTTGAACTAATATGATAGGAAATTAGATGAGCCTTAATGTCTAGGCAAAATCAGCAAAGTTTAAAATGTAATGGCATATATAAATGTATATATTATAAATATAAATGAAACAGATCACAGGGTAGTCAAAAAGTGACAGCTGCTTTAATTCGTAGGAGTTTAGACTTCCAACCCCTCTGGAAATTATGAAATGAGGAATAACAAAAAAAAACTACCCCCCATTATTATCCAAGCACAAGTGGTATAAGATCATTTATCTTGATGTATGTCACCTTAGAGCACATATTATCCCTATCTCTCAAAGTGTTTTTTCCCCCTTATTTCATCTCTGACATTCATTGTAAATTTAATGATCCACATACGATTTGCTGGTGTCTCAGTCTGGTGTTTTGAATCATGAAACTAGTGCTAAATTTATGGCACTGCAGTACCACTTAGTGAATCATTAAGCAGTACAGTGATTTTAATGATTTGGATCATACTGGACCTCATCACTATATAATGAGGTTCCATTTAGTGTAAATTTTATGTAAAAATTCAATTTGCAAACCAACAACATGAAACTACAACATTTTTTCTAACTTGACATTGTATTTATTTATCATATTCTAGTTCTACTAGGTTCTGCTCTTAAGTTCATTAGCAGAGAAATATTTGATTCCATTGTCTTTTCATTAGCACAATATTTAAATGACTCTAACAGTGAAATGAGTCTAACAACACCTTTAACTGCTTTAAACTCTTTCACTGTCAAGTTTGTTCAATTGAAAGATCTCAAAAGGAATTGCAAACTTTTATATGGTTTCATTAGCTTTTGTAATGTTCATTCACCACTATTCACAAACTAAAATGCTTTATAACATACCTTTATTGCCAGGACAGATTACAAAGGCAGAAAAGAAACAATAGTTACATCATGGCCTTCTCATCCCTTTCATTTGATGAAAGTCCATACCTTTAACAATTATGCTTTTTCTTCTGAGTAGATAAAATTTAACGCTATAAATGATAATTAAAATACTGACTACAATTTATTAATATCATATCAAACCATCTGTCAGAAGTTTCTCTTAACATAATAGTTTACAAAAACACATTGCTTACTAATATGAGGCTAATAAACCCTATAACTAAAATTAGCTAATTTTTATTTAGCAGAAAAGGAAACTGAAGATAAAAGAAGTTAAGGTTATGAAACCAAGATATATAGGTACTATGGAATGTCAAGAATCAAATTCATGTCCCTAAATTCCAATTGCTTTCCCCAAAATTCATTTTAAAATTAAGGAGTAACAATGTGCTTATATTATGTCTGCAAAATAAATTTCCTATTTTATGTTTTATATTTCAGTTTCCTCTGCATCATTGATAAGCAAGTCTGCATAGTGAACTGCTTCACCCTGTATTAAATTATGGTTTTTAAAACTCGGTTCTAACAAGCATAGTAACAATGGTGAGTTCATAAGGTACACTAAAACTGAATTTTTTTACAGTCTGCATAGGTAGTGAAGTATAATTTTTTAAAGCAGTTTCTTGACCTAACCAAATGTTATTCAAAAGGCTATACTCATAAATGATGTAGAATTTATTTCCTACTCATGCTGAATAATGCATATTTTTTAAAAAAATTAAGAAGGATTGAAGAGAGAGCAAGAACATAATTTTAAAAGATACACTTTCCATAGAAGCAATACGCTATTTTGAGTCTTAAAAACACAAAATACCATAAAATTCACACTTAGACCTAAGTCTACTAAGGATCGAAGTAGAAAAATAAAACAAAGCCACTTGAAGATCTATTTCTGTACATCAGGAAACATGGTGTGTCTTGTTCCTGTATTTACACTATAAGGGCTAGAGCACAGAAAGAGAGTGTCGTTTTGTTTTTTTAATTTCCTCTTATCAGATAGGGGAAGTCACAAAAGCCATTAGAGACAGTGACTTTCAGAAGGTCCCATGTGCAGTCCCCAGCATGGCAGCAGCCATCACGTGCCCAGGAACCCTAGCAGCAGAGGTGACTGAATCATCTTTTTCCAAGCTCTGCTGTCATTTTTCATCTTGTTTGGGTTTCAGCTACTGTCTCCTTTGGCAGGATTCATTCACATTTGAATACAGGGGTGCATGTGGATGAGAATTAGAAGAAAGGAATTTGATAAGTAACAATGGCAAAACACCTTCATTTATCCCAGTTTCTTTCCCATGTTTCCTCTTGTTTCCAAATACTTTGTCAAATACCTATATTTTCTACAAATGGTACTCAGTTTTTCCATATTAGTAGTAATCTCAAATAAAAACAATCACTCTTCTGCTTAGCATCTGGGTACTTAGGACACTTGATTCAAATTTACCACAATGACCTCTGGGTTCAAAAACCCCCAAAGCAGTACAAACTGAGTGTGGATACTCAAAGATCCTAACTTGGATGAGAAGATGTGTGAGAACTTGGATGAGAAGATGTGTGAGAATACACGAAGTTGAATGTGGTTAAAGTCAGGAAGAGTACAGTTGGAGATAAAGCTTCAACAGCAGGTTAGGTTCAGACTGTGAAAGTCAAACAATGCCCAGAAGAGGAAATATAAAGATCCTTCCCAAGAAAATGGAGAAAATCCTGAAGAGGATTTGGACTTAAATCCCTAAATTAGTCTGTGGGATATGTCCACTGGACTTAAATCCCTAAATCAACCTGTGGGATATCTCCATTTACATAGCACCTATTCTTTCTACTTCACTTAGTTTGTAGAGCTTGGTAGTCTTGGTGCCATGTTTTAGACAAACCTTTTAAAAACATTTTCCTTAATTTTCTCTAAAGACTTGATCACCACTTATTCCGTAAATTCTAGGAATCTGCAACAAAGTCATTATGAAGGGTGTTTTCTGGCTTTTAAGATCTTCCGTCAGTCTTTGCTATTATCTTAACCTGAATTGTCCCTGACTGGGAAGAGGGAAGGGCCCTGTGCTTGACTACTTGGTCACAGACATTCGTATAGAGCCTGGAGCCCCAGTGCCCAGAGCACAGCTGTACTCTACAAGAGATACACCATGAAACTTGTCACCAGGCCCATCATCTCATCCAGGGCCTGAAAAGAAAAGTGTATTATCAGTATTGTCAGTTACTCCCGCAGATATGGTCACTTCTTCTCTTTCTGCAAGCATCTTTCTCTCCTCTTATCTCCTCTGGTGGGGCCTGTCATAATGGCCTAAGAATTTCCACTTTTGAAATCTAAAACTTCAAGCAGTTCTCTCTTCAAGCAAATTCTATCTTCTGTTTGCAAAATAATGACCATGAGGCAAAGGAATAAAGAGTTCACTTAATTTCTTGGCACAAAAAAAGGGGTTAAAGTGATAAATAAATTTGACGTCTCAATAAATAACTACCTGCTGAAAAAATTAATCATAACAGCATTGACTATTTACTCTGTACAGAGAACTGTACTCATCCTTATGAATATCAAACATTTATTGAGTACCTACTACAGGACTGATAGTTACTTGTTCAATTGAGGAGTAGTTTGTATTTATAATGGAAGAGGTGGTAGAACAGAAACAGCTGAATTCTCTGTCAAAGCTCAAGTGGCATAGGGCTATGTCCATTAATATTAAGGAATCACCCTGCATTCAGGGTGACCAGTTAACTGACCAGTGTAAATATAAATGTCTCAGTTATGTTAATTATGTTAATAATATTTTTGCATCTTTACCCTACTTTATTGTGTGCCTCCCATAACCCACTGACTACTGCCCTGGGAATAGGCAGAAAAATTATATTCAAAATGCTATTGATAGAAATTTAGCAGACAAGAAAAAAAGTGACTGGGTCAGGACCTCTAACCATTCTGTTACAAATTTAGGTCTCTGATGTTAAATTTTGACTCAACTCTTTATTTAAGTTCAGGTCCAGTCCTGGAAATTCTTAGACCTCCTAAAAGTAACATCACTTTATTTTCATGAGCCTCAAGGACATCTTGATGTGACTGACCCATGATGTAACTGTCTATTTTGGTAATTCACTAAAGGTTTATTTTTTTTAAAGATTTATTTATTAATGCATACAAGAGTGGGATACAGGCCAGAGATGTGAAGGGTGAGAGGATTCACCAGAGACAGAGTGGGGAGCAGAACAGGTAGATAGACTGAAATATACTGCTGAGAGGAGCAGTGGGCTAAGCAGGAGAGGTCTGCTGTGCCATGTGGATCCCCAACCTGGCTGGCGGTCGAACTCACGCTGCTGTGCAGCAGATGCTTCACAGTGTGGTGTTCAACCCGCTGTGCCACCAGAGAGGCCCTTCATTAAAGGTTTAAACGAAAGTAAGACATGAAGACTTATGATCAGTGATACATACTACAATACTCCCAATTTATAATCACACTGAAAGTTTAGTAAAACACACCCCTTTTGTACTTGTCAAAGCTGGTCCTGTTAAAATACTGCATTTTAATATTTTAGTGATCAGATGAGTATTTGGCTTCATATATTTTTAACTTGCAACTATGTCTCCATGGGTTGGCCTTCATGCTATTGATGAGGATCAAGAAGAGTAAAATGATATTCAAATGTCACTAATTAATACCCTGTGTTAAGAATCCGTTAGGATGGAAAGCGAATCCTCACTACTGTATATTCCTCTCTTTTGTATCGACTGAAGTCAGTGTTTAAGACAACTTCTTCTCAACCTTCCTGTTCTGTGCTAAAAATCCTAGCTTAAAAAGTACAAAACCATAACTTTTCTTTTCTTTAAAGATTTATTCATTTACACATACAAGAGCTGGGGTACAGGCCAGAGTCGCGGGAGGCGAGAGGTTTCACCAGAGACAGAGTGGGGAGCAGAACAGGCAGACTGACAGAAGTACACTGCTGAAGGGAGCAGCCAGCAAGGCAGGAGAGGTCTGCTGAGCCATGTGGGCCCCTCCCTGGCCAGGGATGGAACTCGAGCTGCTGTGCCATGGATGCTTCACAGTGCGGCGCTCAACCCACTGTGCCACCAGGTAGGCCCTCAAAAACGTAACTTGATAAGACTTACATAAAAGCCAAACCTCCATCTTTAAGTGCTTATGTTCAGTTTTCAGTTCTTTAATGTATTTATGGTGGAATTTCCTAAACCCAAGTTGTTAAATTCTAGTTAGTCTGGGTTGAAGACCAGGCACTAATCTGACTCAGTTCCTAGCATGCAGCAGTGAGCTTCAGGGATAAATTTCCTTAAACCAAAATGGTAGAACTTGTTGAAAAAAACATGTACTCCAATTAAGCCAACATGTGTAAAATGGTAGAAACACACATTTTACAGCAAAGACAACATGTAATATTTACAGCCTAAACAATTCACTGCTGTGTTTCAGGATAAATTTTTAACACATGACAGCATTCTCAATTACTAAGACTTCATGGAACATGAAACTTTACTTTTCAGAATTTTTTCAAGCTTTCTAAATAAATAATGATTTGTCAGCTATAGGAAAAATATACTTAGCAACAAAGATGAACAGTGGAAAATATCCTTCAGGATAGCTGTCATCTATGGTAAGTCTAATCTACTTCTGGGTCATTAATAACCTTAAAATTGATATGTTATAGATAGGAAAGTCCTGAGGGTGGCCTGCCTGTCCCCTTCAATTCCAGGGAGTGGAAGAGTGAAAGCCCAGGTGCTTCTGAAGCCCCAGATAAGGTGACCCTCTCCCAGAAACAGGAGCTGGAACATGGAACTCCAGGACCCATTGCAAGACCCTACCCCTGAGTCCCCCAACACCCATCCACTCCCTACCCACTATCAGCCTGGAGACCACTAGGGTGAACCTTGGTTCTTTATCACATGAAACCCAGGACTCCCTGTAGTCCCTCACCCCTGGTGCTATAATCATCGTATGCCTCTAAGTACATTAGTATTGCAACCCCGCCCCACACTTCTTGGGATATTCTTACCCCTTGGCTCTTTTTTTGTAGTTCATAGCCTTTAGCATCTGAAATACAAATCATATTTATATTTATCTCATTGTGTCTCTCCACTAATATGCATGGTTGGTGAGGACTTGTCTACTTTCAGCACTGTTATATTACAAGCACTTCAGATAGCCCATAGCAAATAGGTACTCAATAAGTATTTATCATAAGAATGGATGAATTAGTGAAACACAAAGAAATCATATGGTCTAATACTAATCAAGGTATAATTTTCATGCATATAAACATATCGAGCATTTGTGTAACTATGCTACTCTAAGTAAGGTACATGGAGATGAAGGGTAAGACCTGGTGCCTTTGTGCTTCTAAACCCTGATCCTTCATGCCTGATATTTGCCTTAAAAATGTGTGTATATATTTATTTTCCCTGCAGTTTGGCTTCTAATTCATAAATATACATAAATGTGTGAATGTATTTACATATATATACATATATACATACACACACTTATATATGTAGCTATAAGACTTTGAAGCCAAACCCTAGAGAAAATACTACCAATGCTGAATATTAATTCAGTCTGCAGAAGAGAAGGCACAGGCATGGTCATCTCTTTCATCACCTATAATTTTGAATACACAGGCATATAAATTTATAACATTACAGGAAATATGTAGCAAGAAATGCATATTTTGCTAGGACCCAGAATATTTGTGTTTCCTTTACCAGGGAAACAAATTATTTCAAAAAAGTAATTTGTTTGAGTGAGAAATTTCTGATGAGGAAAATAATGCACTAAAAGACATTGAGAGTTAAAAGAGAAAACAAGGTTATTAGTAGGGCTTTATGCAATTTATAATGACCTGTCTCTGGAGAGGTAAAATGGTCCCATTTCTCATTGTTGGCAATTTTCCTCAATGACCAATATGTCTACCAACATTTTCTTCTGGAAAATATAGTCAAAATTGTAACAGAAAATCACAGATGCAATCAAATTCATACTAATGGCTGAAACACACCATATGTCCTCTGATACCTGTGCACAATAGGGTGCAGGTTTAATGACTCTCTTATTGTGCCCCTGTTGTAATTAGGTATTAAAGGACATATGGTATGTTGCCTTTTTAACAGTGAATTTCCTTGTTTTTTTATTGTTTTCTATCAGAAGCTTAACAGTCTTTCAGGGTAGTATTAGTAGTGAGAATTAAACCACATGTTGATTTCATTTTTTTAAGGCTTGGAATCTCATCTTGATTAGCCTTATTAGCGTTGTGCCAAAGAAAACATCAAAATCGAATCTATTTTCAGTTAATAGGGAGTAAAACACATTTGAATTGGTAAGAAATAAGTAAAAAAAAACTTTTTCAGAAATCCTGACTTATGTTGCTATACGAAGAGATTTAGAAAACAAATAAATAACTTAGTCCAGAAAGGCCCTGAAGTAAGATGGTTTGGGGCTCTTTCAATATTCTTGGAAAGATTATCAAAATCACTTTTGAAAATATAACAAGTAACTACCTTTTAAGAGGATTTTTGGTGTGATTGGTAATGGACCCATAAAATCCCAAATAAATATGCTCACAACAAAAATCCAAGTAAAAACAAATAGCCAATGAAATAAGGGTAATGAGTCATGATGTTTAGTTTGGCGCATTCAAACATAAACCAAGATTTTTCAAAAACAAAAAGAGCGTGATTTATTCAGATTCAGTAACTTTGAAGAAAATCTGAATCAACTCAAAAGACTTTTATCACCACAAAAAAAGAAACTTGAGGAAACAAAGATAATGGCAAACTACATTACTGCAAGGCATCCCCACATTCACCATCAACCTTATAAAATCCATTCTCAGATTTTAGCATATATAGCAACCAACATTGAGCGGCTTAAAGTTCAAATTCATCTAGGAGGAATGTTACAGATTTTTAAGAAGGGAATTTCACTAGTAACGACAGCATTCGACTGGGCTTTGCTAGATTTCTGCATTTCAGGTCAAAGAAAGGGAAAGATCCTATCATACAAGTTTATATTCTTCGGTTGTAAGCCTGGCTACACATCCCTGCCCCAGTCAGCATGAGGATACATTACAAGATAGCCAGCCAGGCTTCCAGATGAGCCATGAAGATTAATAAAATAAAATCTCCAGTGGATGTTGGCACCTCCCTGTCAAGCTAGCTAATGAGTACTGTGTTACTGTAAGAGTCAACTGTCACATTATCTCTGGGCTAATAAATGGACTCTAAGACAAATAACAATACACAAGTAAAATTCAGTCTGAAAAGAGCTTTCATCTAGTGCAGATTGGGGCAGCCCCAAGAGGCTCTCTAGCTGTCGGCGCCATAAGCATTGTCACTTTTTATCGGAAGTATTCAACAAGGGCGAAGTCAGTTTAGGCAAAAGAAATCTAGAACTGGTTTTACAAATTTAAGATTTAAAGTGGACAGCAAGCAATTATTAAGTGCAATTCACATATCTCCAAGCAATTTTTAATATTTAAGAAAAAATATGTCCAACCTGAGTCTATCAAAGATATGAGAGACAAACTTATTTAGGGAATTCTTTCTTTTAATGATTTATTTTTATTTATCTATGCATACAACAGGGGGATAGACCACAGGTATGGGGGTGGTGAGAAGATTCACCAGAGACAGAGTGGGGAGCAGAAAAGATGGATCTACAGCAGCACACTGCTGAGGGGAATAGCAGGTGAGACAGGAGAGGTCTGCTGCACCATGTGGGTTAGTTCCCTGGCCAGCAGGGATCGAACTCAGTCTGTAGTGGCTGGTGATAGCTTGATGATGCTGACTTAACCCCTGGGCCACTAGGGGGCTATTTTGGGGAATTCTTAATTTAAATAAAAGTCTAGAACTTAATTTAAATAAAAGTGTTAAGTTTATTAGAAATCAACTTCACCTCAGAAATGAGATCCCATTATATGCCCTTTTTGTATATAGGTATCTTTCCAGAATTTGTAACATGGAAGACAACTGTAAGGCACTTTAAATGTAGCTATCACACTTATAATTTAATCTCTGCCATATTATAGCTTGGGTATCCATGAACCTACTCTGATAAGGAAAATATATTTATATATAAGAAGAAATAATTACTGAATAGTTACATAGGGTCAAATATGTGGTGAACATAGTAAAGGTTATGATATAGAAAGCATTTTATCTAGTTTTCAGAACAGAAGACCAGGGAAAGGAAAGCGGGAAGGAGGGAGAGAGGGAAAGAGATAGAAGAGAGGAGGAAAGAAGGGGAAGGGGAGAGAGGGAGAAGAGGAGGGAGGAGAGGAGAGGAAAAAGAAAATATAGAATCCACTCAGTGTTTTGTGCACTCAGAAACATTATTTAATACTTCCATATTTCATACCTTTACTCCCAACCTATCATTCATAATAACACAATACACCTCAAGTCACCCCATAACATGAGATAAAGCATGTCCCAAACAGAAATGATAAAAATGATCATTTCTGACTGATCTGTGATAATTTCAGAATGAGGAAAATGTACAAAAGAATTATCATAATCGGTTTCTGGTCTATCCAGTCCAATATTCTAAGTTATAGGAGGGACTTAGGGCTTATATTAAGAAATGCTTCTTCTACTTGCCTTCAATTCCTATTACTTTCATGTTTCAAATGGAATTCCAAAGTCCTGGGAGAGCTTTCTTTATCTTTACAGTACACATATATAACATAGTCTGTGTAGTACCAATGTATTCTATCAGTTCCATCCTCCATTCCACTGTAGCTCCTCCTCCTACCTCCAACCCCCAATTCTCCAGGTTCAACTTTCAAACCTTAATTGTCCATAAAATGGAAATAAGTTGTCCTGAAGTTCACTATAAAGCTTTCCCCACCTCTCCCCACTCACCAAGATAGATATCAAACAAGATGTTTGCAAAGATTTTTTCTTTTTAAGAAGGAATAGTTTCTTCATCCCAATAGTGGAATTATTGCACAAAATTCTAGTACGGTTTATTAAACAAACAGAATAATTAAAATAGTATTGCCATAGCTATATTGTTGCTGCTGTTGTTATTATCAAGGAATTTACTCAGCATTTTCTTTAGCCTCTGTCACTCCTCGAAGAATGAGCTCTCTTGGTTTGCTTCCTTCAGGCTGAACTAAGGCTTCCCTTTGTGCTCTGTATTTCCAAAAAAACTTGTAGAAAAACTTGCTCTAAACCCAGATTGTTAGGCTAGTTGCCTGCTTCTAAAGTTCCACCTTTTCAAGTTTCAAAGACTGCTTTCTCATTCTCATCCAGCCTTCCTTTACTCTTTCACACTTTTGGAGACCTTAAATATACATTACTACCATGGGTGATATCACAATCTTCAAAAACTATCATTCAGATTCAAATCATTTTAGATTCTTACAACAAACTTCTGAGGCAGGTGTTAAAGTTACACACATGAGATTAAATCACAGGGAATAAACCCCTAAAGTCACACCGCCAGAATAGAGAGGATTAGGGAAAACTGAGGGCCTCTCACCTTGATGCCACACTCCATGTCCATATCCCCGCCCACTCCACTTTTAAAGAAAAGTGCCATTACCTTTGTCAGGTTCCATAACAGTTTCAATATTCTTGATCTACCTTCAGACAGTACTATTTTACCCTATCCACATACAACATCGATCATATTCATTATTCTATCAGGCCTTTCTTCATAATGCCATTTTGAAGAGTTGTTTATATTGTAGATGTAGACAGTGGATAGTTTTACACAAAGAAAGGAGAAAGGAAAAGTTAGGAGAAGATGCTTAAAGACAGGGAGAAGAATTTCTTACAACAAACATTACTACTGCATAAATGAGCCCTATTATTATCCCTTATGTCACCACTACAGGAAAGGCCATCCAGAGATCAGAGATAGTTGTCTCAAATATCACACATTAAGAACACTTCAGTCAATAACCTACTGAGAAGTAGGCAAAATCCCTCACAGTGATTTCATCCACGTAATGTGTGAAATGCCAAAAATAAAAACAAAGGTTGAAAAGCAGTGTGCCAGGCATTTTACATGCATTATTTCATTTAACCCTCCTAGTATTATTATTTGTCGCAGTTTTGCAGATGCAAACACTGAGGTTTAGCCGGGTAAGTAGGGCACACACAAAGATACAGCAGAATCAGTATTCAGATATAGGTGCTCAGAATCCCCTTCTCCCATAAGAACCATATGCTGCCACCAAAATGGAACCTCCACTTGGGCATTTCCTCTTTAGGTGTTTCCTGAAGAAAGGAGATGATCGATACTTTGCAGTCTCCCTTTTACAAAGCAGCTGTAGCAGCTGTTCCAGAATCCCCAGATACCCATCCTAACCTTATTTACCCTCTGTTTAAGGAGTTACAGAAATGGAGTGGATCAGCAGTCACCTAACTTCGTCAGCCTGCGAAGAAAGTGGTTCTGCTCAAATGAATCATCCGTAGGCACACACTAGAAGAACCATGCAGAGTTTCTCCTCTTGCACCCAGTTCTAAGTAACGCATTGCTGTGTGTTCCAGGCCTGAAAGGAAGGTTTGCTGTAAATTACACCTGCCGGCAACATTTGTGGGCTTTTTGTCAGGATATAGGACTCCAAATAGCTGAGCCAAAAGCCTGAATTAATGGGAGAGGACTCTGTTCATTCTCACTGTGCAGGCTCTCGTAGGCAGTGTCAGAAAAACACACTGCCTTTGTTGTATCTTCTTTGTGTAGGGATGGGATGCTTTTCCAGCCGTGTCAATTTCATGCCAGCTTTGTGGGCCTGGAACTTTTTAAAAATTCACTTTAAAAAAATAAAGAGCATGTCCAAGAATAACAAATGAGAAATTTATATCTTCAAAATATGTAGATTTGAGATTTGTTTTTGGGGGAAGAAAATGTACAAGCTCTACCGAGCATCTGTAACGATGATATATCTCCACATTATATGGCCGGCTATCTTTAGTTTGTTTTTATATCCTGTGGAGTGTGACATCTGTGCAAAAATTATGAACTGACTCATATATATGAGGTGCTTATTCAGAGTTTGAAAAATGGGCCTATTCTTCTACAGTCCAATTATTTATGAAGAAATTAGAAAGAAACTTTAGAATCTTGGAATATTTTCCTTAATTTATTTGTGTATTACTCTAGTCAGCCTGATCAAGCAGAAACTATCTGTAACGAGGGTGAAGGCTTTTCTAAGTGGGTTAATTATATTTATTTTCATGGCCACCAGCCCCTCATTTGCTTTTTATAAATTACTCAGGGCAAGGGGCTAATCTCAGTGATCGCTCTCAATCTAGACGTAACAGCTCAACCTTTCATTTGAAGTGGATCTTTTCTATTACAACCCTTTTATGAACCACCTGTAAAAGGAAGGCTATATTCATGTGGAGATATAGATATATGCATATAAAAATTTATAACTATTCCCTAATCACTCAGACGTGTAGGCTAAGCATCACTTATGATTACTACATAGATACTATTATACAAAGAAGTACATTTATATGGAAAACTAAAGAAAGCTTTTATTATAAGAATAAATGTTCACTGATCCTTAACGCTAACTATCCTATTAATGCAACAATAAGGAGGTTCATTCATCTTTGTCAGTCCATACTTAAGCCCCCTTAAGTGTGTCTACAGGCAACTAACAGAAATTAAATGATTCTCTCTCCCACTTTGCTACCCTGGCGTGAAATTCTTCCCCCCTTTGTCCTTCTGCATTTTCCCCTTACTCCTAAATAAGTTTTCAATCAGCATTCTGGTATTACAGTTGAACATTAATCCTTTACTTATTTAAAAATCTTTGCAAGCAGCTGTGTGTTCAAAGCACTTTGACATCAATCCTGGCGAAGGAGGAGTTGGGGGTGAGGGATAGCCATAGAAGGCACACCTCCTGAAAAGTGGACTTTCATCTTCTGACCAGTTCATCTTTGAAAGTTGAGTCCAGGGAAGCGGGAATGAGAAAACATAGTAAGCAATCAAGCAGACAGGAGGAAGGAAACAATTTTCCTTGAGCATCTTTTACTTGCACTATACATAGGACTTCAATATATATTATTCTAAGAGATGGATTTTTTCCCAGTTTCTCAGATTTGGGGAGTTTACTTTTCAACATGAAATAATAAACATTTGGAGACTTTTGAGCTTGGAGCCAATTTTCTCTCTGCTTAGGGATATGTTACGTGTGTGACTAGACGTGCATGTTTCAGAGACAGGGACTGCATCTTCCTAGACTTTGTAGCTCCTATGGTGGGCCAACACCTGAACTCTCTGGCATGCCAACAGGCAGGGAAAACTTGACAATTTGAATAGGTATCTTCTCTATGGGATTATTTAACAGTTCTCTTCTCCATAAATCTCAAACTCACCAAACATCACTTTAACAGTGAAGTTTTGTTTTTTATTTATTCTCTGATATTTCCTTTTTAAATCTGCAGTTGAGACCACATGTTGAGGAGGTTCTGGGGACTATCGTATTTGTCAGTTAAAAGTCAGGCCAGGATTAATAGATGATTGATTCTTTTGAAATCTGAGACATGGACCTAAAAGATGACCTAGAAACCCAGTCAAGGGGAAAGGATGGATGGGAAGAAAGGAACTTTGAAGAGTAGTGTGCTGGTGCATGGGAAAGAAGCAATAGTTTGATAATAACCAGTATCGGCTAATATCTGCTGAAGCACTGTGTGAAGCCATTACATAAAAACATGGAAAATAAATAAGAGTGTGGCAACTGATATTCTTAGCAATTCTATTGGTTGTTCTGATTTTAAAAGTGTCATCATCATATAAATCCATTCTCTCCCACCAAGAAGGGAAAACTGTTTCTTGCTCCACCAACTAAGCTTATATCAGATATCTCAATAAAATCATCTGTGAAAGGAATATGATTTTTGATTGTGGAGAATCCCTTGAATAAAGATTGCCAAGTTGCTGGCAATAGCAGGTTGTGAAACAATATCCCATTAATGCTTTATCCACCTTCTGTAAATACCTTGTTAAAAATTTTTTTCAGGTTACTTTAAGTAAAAAAACAAATCACAGAGACAAAGCACCCTTAATATTTTGCAAGATTGACATCATCGTTGTTAAGAAGGCATTTATTGGGGACCTACTGAGCATTGTGACATTCCAGCCCCCCCCCTCCCCACTTCCCACCACATTCTCCGCTGGACGCCAGCCTCTCTGCATAGTTAAACGTCTGCGATGAAGCCCTCTTGGTTTATTGTTAATTAACTTTAAGTCTAGCGTCCCTCCAAATACAACTTACACTACAAACTGTGTGCACTTTGAACATGAAGTCTTTGAACATTCCTCACTAACTGTTTAAATGATGTGTGGATTTTGTCTCTAGCAGTTAGTTTTACTTTAACCTTTGGACAAATTGAAAACTTTTTTCTGTAAAACTGCATTCCTCTTTGTAGTCTTAATTTTGTACCAGAGGGATGGTTTAATAAGCAGTTTGCAGGTAGAAAAGAAAGACCTGATGACCCAATATTCTCTGTTTTCTCCAATGATTAGATGTTGAAATTAGTCAAAAAAGAAAACTGGATTATGATTGGCTACATATATAGAGGAGCAATTCCCTGAAGTCGTTAAGGGAGCAATAATGAGAGAAAGTTGTTGCTAAAATTGATTTTAGATGGAAGCTAGTTTCATTTCTCTAAAAAAATCTTTTGTATATTTATTTAGTAATTGGTCATGAAATAATGCTTTAGACAGGCATTTTAGGAAGCATACCTCCTGTTTAATAAATCTGAGACTTTGATAATTATTAATGCACAAATGCCAGCAGAAAGATGCTTTATTCCCCATGTCATGGTACAGCTATTAATGATACTCAAAGGAGTGAAAATTACCATTTCGGAAGTGTCCAAAGCAGTAAACTGGTAAACAAGCCTGCAGTTAGGGCTATGGATGATGTGAATCAACAAGGGTGAAAAGATTTGGTTACTCTGTGTATTAGTGTTAATAGGAATAGATTATAGAGGAATATTTGTGATGTGACCTTCTGTGCACTAATTGAAATAGTATTCAGAGTCAGCATTGGCGTAATCAAGTTAAACATGGAATCATAAATCATCATGAAAAGTGCTGTCACAACTTCACCGTTAATGCCCTGGACTGCTGGGCAGCCTGGAGAAAATATCTGCTATGCCGATCTTTAGGTTAATAGGAACAGAAATGGCATTTAAAGACTATTTGGATCAAATCTGCTCTGAGGTTGAAAGTGTTCCTCTGTTAATTTACTGGTAATTTGAAGTGATGTAGTTAGGGTTAGAAGGAACACAGCTGAGCCCCTTATAGCAAAACAAAGGGCTGTGGGAGTTTCTTCTAATATTTATTTAATTGCTTTAGGGTACAATGCTAATCAGTTTTAATATACATGTGTAGTTTCCTTTGTTTCTCAGATATAAAACAGTTGGCAAGGTGATCAAATGCGCATCGTTAGCTAGATAGCTTGAGGTGATGCTTGACAATGACAACTTCAGCATTCTTATATTTGTCAAGCAGAGGTTTTAGTGTGTGTACATAAAAATATTTCTGACAAGTTAAACTATGATATGTCCTGAGAAAGAATAAGAATGTGCTAGCAATATTTTTCTTATAAACATTTTCTATTGATTGAATAGAATCAAATGGGCTTAAGAAAAATCACAGAGGAATTTGTTAAGAAATGATGTATACTATTGCCAATAACACCCAGTGTCTCAATGCAGGGAAAGGTTGTGCTAATTTAATCAGTTACTCATCAGATCGTGGAGACAATAAGATGTATGATGCTAAGAAGTAAAGGGCTTGTTTAT
Organism: Galemys pyrenaicus; assembly: GCA_019455555.1. Classification (NCBI taxonomy): domain Eukaryota; kingdom Metazoa; phylum Chordata; class Mammalia; order Eulipotyphla; family Talpidae; genus Galemys; species Galemys pyrenaicus. The sequence goes on along the minus strand of JAGFMF010011655.1, from coordinate 2,193,003 downwards.
TATAATTTGCTTCAAATGCTATAAATTAATACAAATTCTGGTAGGCAACTGATAATAGGTTTTTTTCTAAAGTATCATATTTTACTTCAAATCTGAAAACACCTCAAATCTACCCAACTTTAAATAATGTACTTAAAACTAAACAAGCAAGTAAGGTGCATAAATACTGGTGTGCTTGGTAAACAATCCTAGGGGAAAATGTCGTCTTAATTGTCACTCACACAAATAGGGAAGGAATGGAGGAAAGGGTTACTCACCTGTAAAAAAAAAAAGGTAGGACATATTCTAAGTTGCTTTTGAATTTTCAATGATCTTAGAATTTACCTACAGTAGACACAAACAGATGTTGAAACTCTGAGATCATTTTGCTATTTATATATGTTAGATGCTTCCTCTTTGGAGATTTGTGATTTGTGTCATCCTTCAGATTTCTCATCTTCCATTCTCAGAATTTTGACCCTGGCAAATTGCCAAGTCCAGGTAGTCCTTCTTAGGTCAGACTTGTTTATAAATAAGATTGCTGAAGTTCAAGGGTGAAGAGATATTTCTATAGTCACACGGCACCTTACTTGCTTGTTTAGTTTTAAGCACATTATTTAAAGTTGAGTAGATTTGAGGTATTTTCAGATTGAAGTAAAATATGGTACTTTAGAAAAAACCTATTATCAGTTGCCTCTTAGAATTTGTATCAATTTATAGCATTTGAAGCAAATTATAATAAACAAGCCCTTTACTTCTTAGCATCATACATCTTATCTCGTACACCATACATCTTAAGGGTTTATGGCATTTAATGATAGTTAATCACCATGGATATCCTTAAAACAGTACTTTGAAAATTCTAGCTTTAGATCCCTTTTAATTATTTAATGAAGTACCATTGTTTTAGGAGATCTAAATTATTTTAAATTCTTATAACAAAAGTTTATTAATGATACTTTGCTTCTTTTACAAGCACTAGGTTTCAAACTTCTCTACCTTTGGCAATATTTAGTAAGAGTTTTCTATTCATACTTCACAGTCAATCGGGTATTTCCGATAAAGAGTACAATACACATTTTTATACAATTAGTATCAAGAGTTCTTCAATGAAATGACTAAAATGCTAGCTACCAAATTGCATTCAATATTTTTAAGAAATGGAGGTCATATTTTAGGAAAATTACCTACAAGAATGTTGAAAAACAGTTTTAATCACTACATTTAAATGAGGTGTTAGTCACGGTATCATAGGCTGATGATCTCTCTGCATTAATTTCTCTAGCAATAGAATGAATTAGTTTTCATAATGCAGTGAATTATCTGCCCTTTGAATAGAAGTTGGTTCTACATTAAATAAGTAGAGTGAGGAAAGCAGGAGGAAACAGTACCCCAGTAGAAAATTGTATTTCCCACCATTTCTTCCTTCTTCACCAGAGATATAAACAGGAATTATATATAATTGCTGATGTTGGTAAGCCCTCAAACCAACAGTCACTGAACCCTAGAGTGACAGAGCTAGAAGTGACCTTGAAGATTTCTCAGTGGATTAGAGCATGAGGAGAAAGTGAAATCGAGTCTCGAAACTCCTAACCTGTGTCCCTGGCTTCTCCACAAAGGTGCTGGAGGCAATGGAGAGCACTCAGTCATGCCACTGAGTCACCATGGAAGTGAACAGGAGCAGGAAAAAAGGGATTCTGGAGAGAGTGCCCCCAGTCAGATAACAGGAGGGGGGCAGCAACAAAAATGTTCCTTTCCTCAGTAACTAAGGACTGGTGATGTTCCTCCATCTGAAGCAGGTGACATTCTCAGTATAACTCTAAATATACAATAGGCAGTGAAATGCATGCTTTCCAGGCATTGTTTCTTATCTATTGCTCTGTCTTCTTCTGGCAAATGCACAATTTTCCCAACTGTGTTTTCCTTCTCGTGAATACATGTAATGACCTAGAATGGCAGGATAGCACATAGCAAGAGATATAGAAATGTTTATTACATTTTAAGTCATACAAATCCATTGTCTTACATGTCTATTCTGATCATAATCTCGAGTTTTCAACATGTTTGTTCACATAGACTTTTTAAATGGTAGGTTTTTTGAGAGGTACAATAGTGTGAATGGAAGTGATATCTAAATGGAGATGCAGTACTTCAACAACAATTCCACATCTGACACTAATTTTAAAATTTCCCCTCCCAAATGCCTGCTCACTACCTTGGCTTTATAGGCCGACCTGCCATTCGTGAGCAGAACTGCGTGTCTCCTCCACTTGAAGAGCCCCATGAGCATAATATAGTGAGTGGGAGTGCAGGACAGAAAAAATACACACCGCTTTGCACATAGCCTGAAAATCAAGGCATAAAACAGGGAAAATAAATCAGTGTGCCCCATTCGGCCTTTGCATGCATAATTCATCAGCAGAAATAAGTATCCAAAGTGTTTTACCAGTGAGCATAGGACAAGTTACTTTATTTTTCATTAGTATCTGAATCATAGATATATTCCAGACAATTCCAATAAATATCAAGTTGTCAATATTAAGGATATATTTATTTTCTTAAAAGTACAGTTCACCCTATAAAAGTTCACCCAGGATGCTCTGGGTTGGTGTCCAGGCTGTGTTATTTATTAGTCAGGTGACTTTGAACATTTCATTTAACCCTTTGAGGTTCAATTTCATTATATGCACCTTATTTCATAGAGCTATGCTCAGGAAGATTGTGGATATAGAATCTTTTTAAAGTCTATAAAACTATTTTTAAAGAAAACAAAAGATACGGCCCACCCAGTTTTAAGGTTGATCCATAAAAATGAAAAGAATGCAAGCCAGATAGATCCTTTTACAAATAACTGAAAGATAAACCAAAACATCTCAGCACCTAAGATTGTGAATGGAATTAACATTTGTTGAGCTTCTACAGTAAGCATTTCTAATACTTTGTCTCATTTAATCCTCCCAACTACAGATGAGACTGGGACTATTTTCTACATTTACATGTGAAGACATTGAGATTCAGAAAGAGTGATTAACTCCCATGTCCTTGATGGCATGAAAGCTAAACAGCAATCAAATTTTTACCCCAGGTTTCTTTGATCTAACACTAAGCTCCTTTTACCAACCCATGCTCCTTCTCCAGTTGGGTCAGCAAGAGTATATAAAACAAGAGTATATAAAACAAGATGTATTCTAGAAAATAGATGTGTGTGTATATATATACCCATCAAGTGAGTAACTGGATGAAAAATTGCATGTCCCAGATTTGGGGTTCACTAGTTACTTAATATTTTTTGTACAGCAAGTACATTAACCCTGCCAGCATTTTGCAAACATTTGCTACTTTCTATTTCTTTCCTCCCATAAGAAGGAAGGGCTTTTTACATTTGGGCAGTGGGGAGAAGTGGGGTAGAGGAAAATGGTAGGTGGAGTTTAGTCAGGTGGAAGGAGCTTTATTCTCGTGATACTCTTACCCGCCTTAGATTTTCTATTGCAATCACATACATGGTTCAGAGTTTTAAAGAAGAGTAGGATGAGTAAATGAGAGGGGGGAAATGTAAGACAGAGTGTGTCTCAAAGTATGAAATACCCCTTTCATTGTTACAGGAGTCATGAAAACACAACTGAGGGCATTTGTAAAATCGCCTTCTCAAGGATGCCACCCTGGATTAGAAAAGGAAAGGAAAAAAGTGTTGAACTTCATTCCCTCCACTTTATCTTCTGGTACTAGAACCTCCATGTTGCTGGGCTGCATGTGAACTCCCCCAAACCGTTCCTACAGAGGAGCCACACAGCTGCGCCTTAACTCCCTGAAATCGTACAATAAAAAGGAAGATTTAGGCTGATAATTTCAGGTAAATGAATCCTTAACCACAAAGTTACATATTAGACAGGTCTTCTACATCCTATTTTAAAGATTTGAACGTGTTCCCCTGCAGATAAATCAGCTGTCATGAAATTCAGCCTAACTCTACTCCATTCTATGCTCTTTAAAGAAATCTACAGCCAAACCGTAGCTAACATTTAATTCATTATGCGAAAAGGTACTACTGGTATAAATACCATGTACAATTACATGACCAACTAAAATATATAAGCGATTGCATATTTAATATAGACAAGTTTTATTACATGAGGTTTTAACCTCAAAATATGTAAATACAATCATTAAAATCATGAAATAGGTACATTTACATCAACATTACCAATTTTACAGCATTTGTCCTGCTCTAGTTTCCCAAGCAGTTTGCCTCTACAGTCACATTATGAGCCTACAACGTATGAACATCAAAGAGCCTAACTGCATTCTTGAACATTTCATTTTGATGTAATGATTGTATTCGTCTTCTGCGATGTCCTACACTAAGTCCTTAAAGATTTTCAGATTAAATAGTTCAATCCTATAACTCCAAGCATAGTCATTTTAGGTGAGAGGCAAAGAAATGTTTGAAATATGAATTAATAAAATTCTATCCCATACATTATCCTGCTTGGCAATGAATGGAGTGCTTATAAAAGAAAGATAAATCTAATTTAACATTATAACTCTTTTAATAATAAAAATATATAGATTCCAAACCTCTTCAATGACCCTGTCTCACACAGTATAATTCCCTAAAACTTCTAAGTCACTCAATGATAAGAGGCTGATCTAAATGCTTCCACTGCATTAATCAAATACCAGGTCTAATTAAAAGAGCCATGCACAAAGCTTTTTCAAAATGTTGCTCAGGTATTGCAATAATTTCTGATCACCCAAGCCTGGAAGACAAATAATTAGAGCTGCCAGAGCATTCTGATGAGTGATGTCAGCATCTCCAAGTGACCTTCCCTCCACTAATTAATTTTCATCTTAAGAAAAGAGACCCTGTTGTTGCACATTATTAATTGAGTTCACTAAAAGATGCGCCTGATTAATTTTTGTTGATAATACTTGTCATTCTAGGCAGCGGCTGTAATCATTCTATTGGGTTTTATTTTTTTAAGTTGATCTAAGTCCTTTGCAATGTGACTGATATATCTGATACAAAATATCATGCATAAGGGCATATCCTATAATGTGTCTGAGCTATTTTTCATTGCAGTTGTTTGCCAAGGTAAAATGAAATGTCAGAGTGGAGTTTTCTGAGCTGCTGGAAACTGCAGAGGTGTCTGTTACTTTACCCTCATCTCTGAGTGAGGTCACTAATTTTCAAGTCCCCAAAAAGAGATCACTGCACCCATTTTGTAGCCAGCACATCAGTTTATGGTGAAACATCCCTTCACCAGAGAAAACACTGCATTCATCTTATAAGAGTTCCTCATCCCAATTCTGTTATTATGAAAGGATTACCTACAACTTCCTTTGTCCTCCAAGTGGGACAGTCTGTCTGTTAAGTAATTCCAGCCTCTGACCCTGTGGAAGACGCAGAAGCTAAGCTCAGAACTTGGACTGTTGCCCTCTTCATTCATAAAATATTAGAATTAGAAAAAAAGAGAGTGCTATATTAAAGTATTTATTTCATTAGCCTAAAATTAAACAGGAAATTCAGGCACACACCTAATGAATGTAAGCTGTGCTCTTATATAGGAACATTCACATGTCACTGAATCTCAGGACTCTTATTAAAACCATAGTTCGTTTTCAGTGGAACTTTCTAAATGTAGAATTAATATCTTGGGAAAATATTACATTATGGTTTCTAAGTGAAAATATTTCATTTGTATTGGGAAAATGAATTCACAAATGATCTTAGATTTTTAAGGAGACTTGCTAAGTGAATTTTAAAGAATTAGTCTAAGTGAACAAAAAATAAATATAATTTCATGGATACATGTGCTTAACAACTAAAAGAAACATACTCAATGTCTTCTTGTGAGGCTTGAGTCTTTTGCAATAGATAAGATTATTTTTAGCATCTATCCAATATGCTAGATGCTATTTGTTTAGAAGTTAAAAGGAATTCATAAACGCGGTATGTTAGGAGAACTAACAAAACCATGTCTTCTAAATCTCTCCTGAGGGCCTCCCTGGTGGCGCAGTGGGTTAAGCAACACACTATGAAGCAAACCGCAGTTACTGCAGCACGAGTTCGATCCCTGCTGCCGGCCTGGGAGGGGACCCACATGGCGCAGCAGACCTCTCCTGCTGTGCCCGCTGCTCCCCTCAGCAGTGTACTTCCGTTGATCTGCCTGTTCTGCTCCCTGCTCTCTGTGGTGAATCCTCTCACCCCCCCTCCACACCTCTGGCCTGTACCCCAGTGCTTGTATGCATAAATAAATAAATCTTTAAAAAAAAAAAAAAATCTCTCCTGAGACAGCTTTCTCTTCTGTTCTAAGCCTGTCTCCTGGTTTCATTTTCCACTGGCTGATTGATAGAGGACCCTTAACCATCCTAAATCTAAAACCAGATAAAAGTTACCTTCTCATTTAATCCAAATTCAAGTGATCTTTGGTGGAAGGAAATGTGGTACTGATTCTCTGATCATAAAGTTCAGGCTCATTATCAATCAATTATGCTATTAAATATCCATCAGAATTATTTACTTTATGTATCTTCTCTGAAATTTGGAAGACCCCAAGCTGAAATAGTCATGCTCAACAAAACAGTAATTTAAAACCCTATGATATGGGATAAAGAAAATTCTAGTGTGAGTTGAAAGTTGTACTCAGTGAGAAAAATAAATAAATAAGCAGCATATTTCATAATGAAACATCCTGAGACCTGATATTTAATGAGATCTTGTATTTTCACATTATTTTAGAATAAAAAAGAAACCTTTCAGTAGTGTCTGTTCAACCCCAACATTTCACATATAAAGAAACTGATTCACATGATATTTTGATTAATTAGTTTAATTAAATTAAGGAGTTACGAATAGCCAAAGCTCTCCTAACTGACAAAAAGGGAAGTGGAGGGATCACACTTCCTGACTTCAAACTTTATTACAAAGCCACAATCATAAAAACGGC
>JAGFMF010011655.1:2141169-2184829 GCA_019455555.1 Galemys pyrenaicus | reverse complement strand
ACTGGTGAGATGGTGATGGGGAATACATGGGGATTACAATTAATGGCAAGTATATGTAAATTTTAAAATATTTTAATAAAAAAAAATAAAATAAAAAAATAAATTAATTAAGGAGTTAATCCTTTGTTATATAAAGGAAATATAGTGAAAGAAACGAGGATAAACACTAACTTTTTTTTTATGTAGCATCACGAGCAGTATGTATTTCCCACGAAGTAATACACAGTTGTTTTTAGATCATTGTGTAGGTATCTGTGTGTTTCACCACATAGGTGTTTATCAGTGTTGATGTCTTTTTAGCACTAAGATACTAAGGGACCATTACTTGTTTATTCTGCTATCCCTATTCAGGTTATTGCCATTCTCATCTAGGAGGCTAGAATAAAGGACAAAAGGAAGAAAGATAAAAGGAAAGAAAAAGAAGAAAGGAAAGCTAACAAGAGAAGGAAAGAGTCATTAGATCATTTGGGTCATCTCAAATTTTCTCATTATGATTTCAAAGTTAAGATGCAAGTCTAGGACAGATCACCTCTACCTGAAAGTTTGTAGGGAAGAGAGATTTCTTTTCCCCATGAAATTGATCAGAAATGTTAAATAATTAGGGGAAAATAAAATTGAGAAGAGTTTATGCTAGAATAAGCTTCATAAAGTACTTTGTGTAATTTTCAAAAGTAAGAGTCTTACTAGAGCCAGGCACATTTCAGTGACAGATTCAAGCAGAGACAATGCATTTTGAAGCCAATGCAAATGACACATGTTAGGGTATGATTTTTATCAGTGGGGGAAAAAAATAAATCCTTTTCTTTTTAATTTGAACAAAGCATAGTGAACTTCAAGGAACTAACTTTCAAACTATATGGAAGAAAAGACAAATAGGTTCCAGAATATCTGCCTAACATCAGTGTAGGGTAGGAGAGAAGAAAATTGGTATAGCTCTGAGTCCAGGTCAGTGTAACTTTTAGGAACACTGAGAGTTACTAGGGGTTGTTCTTTTAAGTGATGTGATTTAAATCAATATGAAGAGATCATCTCTGGCTAATATATCTGACATTAATTTTCTAATCAGATTTCACCTATAGTCTGTCAGTATTCCTTTATGAAAGCATCAATATTTTACTAAGATGCATATATCATAATCTTTTTACATTCTACTACGGCATTATTCCTGTTTTAACAATACTGCATTTCAATAATTGTATTTAACCAAACTAGAAACTGAAAAAAGCAAATTCAGATCTGACTTTTGGTTATGCCCTTATTGTTGATGGCAAGTGGAGTCTTCAGGTTTGTAGAAAGAACACATAAAAAGGGTAGATGTCACTGAATAATATTTGACCTTAGGATGTACATCTACCTCAGCTAATTAACTTCAGTTTTCACCATAATCTATATTGATTGAGCTGTCCTCAACCCAATAAATATTTGCCCAGTGAGTGTATGAATTTAATCTGTAGACATAGCATGTGTTGACATGGCATCTTCAGAAACCGGAAATCATCCCCATTCCTAACTAATGTGAAGAGTATGGGAGTAGTGGAACTCAGAGGGCTGTATAAGACAACCTGGGCTTTGACTAATTTTGAGAGATAGTAAAATGCTCTTTGAGATTTGGTATCAAATAATCTTTGGTTGGAATCTTTTTTTCTCAGAGAAGTTACTTAAACTCCCTAAGATTCTATTTATATGTCAATAAGATATAAATACATTTTATATTTCTCTTGAGAGGAAATAAACTGAATGATGTTAAAGCATCCAACCCAGTGCCTGACACAGTGTAGAACTCAATAAAAGTTACTTTACACTCAACCTAGGTAGCCTAGTTTTCTTTATTCATGAAGCGATTCTGCTATTTCAGCACCCCAGCTTTTCTCACATTGATCCTCACACTGTTTTTCCTTTTCAAGTGAAGAAAATAAAGAGAAATAAAGATGTCTCTGGAATCAGAACTGGGCCCAACCACATGGGCCTTTGGTCAACTTAGCAAGTGTGTCATCTCAGTCTGGTCAGTTTCATGATGGGGGTGGAATCCCAGAGATGAAGGTCTAGGCCAAATCCTTACTCAAGATGAAACTTGTTTGAGTTAGAAATTGTGTATCATGAAATATCTTACACCCAGCAAGTAGAAGCGTAGTTCAGAGGTTTTGAAATTCACATAGAGTAGAAAAGGACAGTTATTGGCATGAATTTTAAAGTAACAATTTGACTGTTTTTTAACCTGATTTGGAAAAAGTTTTAAAGCTTAAGAGGATGATAAGCATCATGATTTATGGTAGTTTAATTTCTTCAATGGAGTCTCACAGACCTTACTAATTTTTGACAAACCTCAGATCATTTAATTTTTTAAGAGGTTCATTTGACCCAAGGTTTCTGAAATACCTTTATATTTGACCTAGCAGCACCTTCAGCCTACCCTCTTTTAAAGATAATTTTGACAGGAAGTTAGCTTTGGCTAGTAGCCACACCACCATAAGTTTTGACCCTGAGTGAGTTCCAACTTCTAGTAGTATTTGAATAAATGATTCTTAGGTGAAAGTAAGGGGTCAGGATATAAAGTACCAAAGTTATCAGGATTTATTTTTATTATTTCTTTCTCATTAATTGCCTGTTCTCTCCCCCTTCCCCTCCGATTTAATACCTTTTGAAAATTTCCTTCATTTGTAGGTCATTAACAGTAATTTTAATGTAGGTCATGTCCTATTATAACAAATTCCAAAGACTTGTCTGAAGCAAAGTGATGGAGTGGAAAGAGTTTGGCTTGAAGTAAAGATCCTAGATTCTCATTCTGGTTCTGCCATTAACTCACTGAATAACTATCTTTAGCTTAGATAAGATGATGATAATCAGCTCTCCAACCCAAGTCTTTATTTGTTTTAAATAAGTTCTTGCCTGTAAAACCATACAAAAAGCTACAAAATATTGCACACATAAATCTTTATCCTAATTATGTATTTGATTTCTGGTCTTTAAAATCTGAGTCAAATATTGTTCCAATAATATTATCCTGGAAATTATTTCATTTTAAATATGTATTGAAATAAGAAAAATATTTGTATTTATGGAATTTAGGCTATAGAATTCAAAGCTGCAATTCCGAAAATAATTACATTCTACAAAGTTAATCCTGTAGAGTACAGGAACCTCCTAAGAGGTCGTACTGCTTCTGTCCTTGCCTAGAGTCGATTTTCAACAATTGCCAGAATAATCCTTTCAAATAATGTCAGATCATTTCACTCCTCAATTCAAATCTATCCAATGAGTCCTGCTGTCACTCAGAGTAAAAGTAAAGCACCTACAATGACCAAAAAGACTTAGACTGACTGACCTTATCTACTACTGAGTGCCCCAAATGCACATTCCTTTCTTAGGGCCTCTATGCCATCTGTTCCCATGACTTGAACACTTTTCTCCATGATATAACTTCTCACTCATGGCGTTGACGCTTTTGTTTAGAAGTCATCTTCTCAAGTAGTCCTACTCTGACCAATCTACTAAAAATTACCCCCCCACATGCACACACACAGACCAATATGCTTACTCCACTCTAGTTTTTCTTTTTCCTTTAGCACACATCACCTTTTAATACACCACATAATCTGCACAGCTATCATGTGTAGTGTTTGCCTCTAGTCACATACCATAGAAAGTATTTAATCTATTTTATTCAAGTGACATATCTCAAGTATTTCAAAAGGTATGTGGGCTATTTGGTAATGGCTCAAAAAACAACTCATTGAAAGAACGGATGATGAGGATAACATATAAACCTTTGTCAGTAAGTGTGCAGACTTCTCTAGCACATTCTTGTGATCAACCACAGGTATTTACAGGATATGTAATTAAAGATGAGAAATAAAAGGTGAGAAATGTGGCTACAAAAAGAGGGGGAAACCTATCAACTCTTCTAGACACAGAATCTATGACCTTGGAATCTCTTTATACATTTTTAACCAATGATCTTAACAGGATTTTCTTTGTCCTAAGTCTATAGAACATGACAACATTAATCTCTCAGTAAATTTGCATAAAATTTGCAAATATAATTTCATGATCTGTAAAACCAAAATCAAAGTGTAACAGCAATTTCATTGAGTTAATCTTCCAGAATTCTATCAAGAAAGTAATCAGGTTTTCTTATGATTATTTATTCTTTTTTTAAATGCTTATGGCTCATCATTTTGCTCTTATTTAAAGGTTGATCAGTGATGTTTTCCCCTTCATATTTATTTCAATGTTTTCACTGAGATTAATCTAATTATATCTAGTACCTGGAATTACCTGGCTCTTTCATCTTTTAAACCTACAAGATATTGGTGGAGTTTTTGTAATATTACTACTTTTATTATGGACATGAAAATATTGAGGCTCAAAAGATTCATACAACTGGTAAAAGTAATAATAAAACTTCGAACAAAATTTACTCTTAATCCTAGCTCCATGCTCTGAATGATACTGCTTTTTAATTTATATTTAGAAATCCAAAGTTTCATACTGGAGCTTTAAACACAGTCTGTTTTTTGGGTCAATAACTCTGCTGCTCAGGCATCTTACACAGATGGCAAGTTAATGCCTATTAGTAGGATAGTGTCACATGTCCTTCATGAACCTATGGTTTCAGTGGTGGGAACTGTGACCCTTGGTTTACTGTTCCTGGTAACAGTCTTCCTTTCCAATACACAGCTCTTCACCAAAATTTTGGCTCTTTCTTCAATTTTTGAAGACGAAGCCAAAGTATTCAGTCTGATCAAACCATTGTACTGATGAGAATGAAGTAAAAGAACTAGGGATGGTCTTATCAACAAGACTGTGATGTAAATGACTTCTGTACAAAGTCTCTCTAACATTAGTTATCTTAGACCTCTTAATAATTCCATATGAGAGTATAAAATCCATTTGTGCTGCCATTGTACCATGAAAGATTTCTTTTGTTTTGTTATGCACACTCATGAAATATAAATTTTTAATTCAATCATTCAGTGATCTATTTTTAAATACATCTTTTTGGGAGAGGAGAGGAGAGGAAGCTGAGCAACAAGAGCATCAAAGAGTTACTAAACACACTTACTAAAGACTCATTTTTTTACTTTTCACTTAAAACCTGAAATTCCTTGTCTCTTTTTACTTCACAAAGCATGGCTCACTCAGTCATAATGCACTCTCTTTCTCTCTCTGATTTTTAGGAAAATAGAAATATTTATCAAAATTTAAATGAAGAATAATCCTAAATCCATTTCACAAGATGATAGCTATACGTCATATGTCAAGAAAACTAAAGCTTTCATCTGTTTATGTAAACAAGACTTAGAAAAAAAATTTTTTTAAATAACAGATTTCATGGTTCTTTATTTCTGCACACAACCTGGTTTGTCTTCTAAAGTTTTAAATAAGATTCTACAACATCATGCTATATAGATTTCCTAAAATTTCTCCATTCTCCTAATTAGTCTTTAAAAGTTTTATTATTTGCTTCCTTACTAGAATATATTTCGCTAGCAACATTATATGGATATTATCCAGGTGTGCTAACTCCAGGGTTTTGGCTATTGTCCAGCTTGAACAATTAGTTAAAATTCTCTTTTAGTTTTAAACAGATGTTATAGTCCTCATTTCCTGACCTAAAAGGCTCCCTCAAATTATGAAGAACTTTTAAATACTTGTCCCATTCTCTTTCTGAGCTAGCGACACCTTAGTGCAACTTAATGTGGTCTGATATTCAGCATGTACATACCATTAGTGAAGTTTATACAACATTTGGAATGAATCAGACCTAAAATATAATTGAAATATGAGAAAGCAAGCATTAATTGGCAAACACTAGCTATCTATTGGCTTGAAGTCTCCTTTTGCCAGGATTTTTAGTTAAGATTTTAATTACTGATGAAATTGGTGCATTAATTTAACAGTTTTCTTCATTACAGGTAGATTCACTTATTCAGTTAGATATAAACTTTCTGAAGGTATGTTTTTAACCTATTCTGCCTCTTATCCAGGGCCCAGTCAATGCTGCTTATACTGTAAGTCCCCAGTATATGTTTCTTAAATTGTGATATCATGCACAGTTAATTTTGTTTCCAAATTTGAAGAATGTTGAAAGGCCACACACAGAGTGAAGTTATTGTTTATCCCTAGTAAACAAAATTAGTCATCCATGATCACAACCATTTATTTTTTTTCTCTTAGCCTTTATTTCCTATATTTAGTTTAATTCCTCATAGACCTTCAGAATGCAAAATTAAAGTAGCCATCCCCACTCATCATACATCACTGAAATTACCAACAGAGTTTCTGTCATGGACCCCAGACAGTTAAGGACAAAGTCAGCGCCTCTCAATTGTGAACAGCCAGGAACAAGGGTGATGGGTTGGATGAAGGAAACAGAGTAAAAGAATCATTTTTAAAGTACAATCAATTGATTAGAAAAGAATCCCATATGTGGCATGTCCAATAGATTTCTGAGAGAAAATACTAGCCAGAAGCTATACTTAATCTTCCCTATTTCTTATCTCTAGCAACTGTTTTAAGCAAAGGTTTAGGTCTTCCAAATACAGCCTTTGGGTTGGTGGTGTTCTGTGTCTAGATAAAAGTGAGTTCAATATTTCTTTATTAACTTTAATGGTATAACAAGTATGGTGTATCATTTTGACATAAAGAGCTCAAAGTTACTATGCAAGCACTCTTCCATTAATCTTTAAAATATATTTGCTGGGTGAGCCGCCAACATAATCCTGCCTAAACAGATAAGAAAACAGAGAGCTGGCGATAAGGTGACTTGTTTAAAGCCCACAACAAATCAGGGAGAGAGACAGAGCTCAAATTCTCAGCTCTGCTCTGGGCCTGCACATCCTTGCAAGAATAGCAAGAAACAGATGCCTGGGAAATGGCCTCGTTCTGATCATTTATGGGTCTTTCCATGAAAAATCCACAAGGGAAATTTCTGGAAAGTTCAGAAGAGAATCTCACCAGTGTAAAGAAACATTTCCTGTCATATCAGTATTTTGAGTCGTATCCCTGCCTTGCATAGCCTCAGCTTTTAATTATCTCGACAATAATTATCCATTTGTGGTTTATCAAGGCCCTTTCTTCTCTCTTGCTTCCTGCCTTTGGGCCATTTAACTGCTCGTTAATATTTGCATAAGAAGTCAGATCTGCTGCTTTGCTGGTGGATCCTGTAAAAATGTTTTTTGTGGGCAAAGAGATGGAAACCATCACATATGTAAAAGTTAATGATTATCTTGAGTTTTAATCCTCCATATCGGGCCATCTAGCTAAATCCAGTAACAAATGACACTGTAGTTCATTTGTCAGGGCAGTTCACTCCATTTGCCTTTTACTCTGTTTATCTGTTTGTCTCTAGTTCTACACTGGATGCTTATTATCAGACAGCATTGAAATTTGACAAAAGATGCAGTCATCTGTCTGATGGGTTTTGACAGTGTTCATGTTTTTTAAACTCTGCATTTTCCCATCCCTTGAAAAGAAACCTCAATAAATACATCTTACATGTATTAAGGAATAAGTGAAAGGTGTGCTTGTTCCCTGTTATTTGTGGTTGGTGGATAAAATATGGCAATCAGCATCCTGCCACCACTCACCCCTCAAGGATTCACCCTGGCTCAAGAGCCAGAGCTGGTGGTGGCGGATTAGTAAGAAGTGATGATTGCCTCATGAATCAGGGTGAAGTTTCTCACAGGTGGCAGTTAGTTTGATCTTCCTAGTCACTCTAGGAGGTTATATATCATCGGTGATTATCACAAGGATATCCTTGAAGGAAAATGAGGCTGGCTCACCAAAACACAACTAAATGAAACAAACGAAGAGGAACAGTGACAGGGTAAGGGGCAACAGAGAAGATTCTTTTAGAATCCGCACAAATAAAAAGGAGTGTGCTGGTGAACTCCTCCACAGCCCCGCATAGCCCTATTCCTAGAGCTGTGCTGACCGCATCAAAACAATGCTGCTGCATAAGCAGGGGAATAAACAAAGACCCATTAGCTCTCTTTCCATTAGACACGCTGAGGGTAAAAAAAAAAATCAATAACAGGCAAACAGAAGATAAAATTGATAGGAAAGAAATGTTAATTTTAGAGCTTTAAAACGAGGTATTACAAACAATAGCATGCAATAAAACCTTGGAAACTATTTTTAAAACTCTCAAAATCATTTACATGGGGAAAAAGAACTCTAGCAGGAACATATACAGCATATTAAACTTTAGTGCATTTTTAATGACTTGTCTTAAACAAATTATGCATGAGATAGCTTACACATCCCTCACCCACTTAACAAAAAGGCATACGCACAAACAAAAAACAAAACCAGGTGGCTTTTAAAAAGAAATTAAGTGTATACTTGGTGACTGATTGGGAGAAATGCCAAGTGATGTGAAGGACCTCATAGAATAGAGTTCTCTTGAAAGAAGGTAGATTGATGGGCTTTTCAGCCTAGACGGTAGGCAGAATAGTACAAATCATATCAGTCACCACTTTTGGATTCTACCCTGTAAATGCCCTCAGCAGACGTTGTCCAGGAGCAGAAAAAATACGAACTCTGGGATAGCAAGTCTTAGATATCAGTCCCAGTTCCACTACACACTGCCTAAATGAACTTGGATTAGTATTTTACCTGCCCTTTCCCCCCTCATTTCTAAGATGGAGATAATAATGATAATATTCTTACCGTCCTACTTGGAGTGAGACCTGAGAGGGTATTTTTAAAAGCCCTGGTTTATTACAATACCCAGGGATGGTTCAAACCTCCTGGATTGGAGCATTAGTTCTCAAACTTCAGGGTGCATCTGAATCACCCAAGGGAGCATTAAAACACAGAGAACTGAGTTCTAGCCGTAGCATTTCTGATTCAGTAGGTTTATAGTTTGATGCTGATGAGATAAGAGCCACATGGGAAGATCTTCTGGCCAAGCCCTGAGATTCTAACTTGCTCCATGGACCAGCAGAGTCAGGGACATCTAGAAGCTCGTTAGCTATACAGACACACCGGGCAGTGTTGGAAGGGATGACCCATTCTGCTACACCAGAACCGGCATTTCACAAAATCTGCATGTGATTTGTGTGCCCACTCAGTTTTGAGAAGCACTGCTCTAGAGCATCTCCAAAGGGAGTGAAACAATAAGAGACTGTGAAATTCTATAGGGTATAAAGGAAAATCTTCAATCTAAACAACAAAATCCAGGTTTCTGCATTGGCATTTCACCTCAGGAAATGCTGTTTATGAAAATGACACTAGGCACCAATTAGAAATGGTCATTCTCATCAAGCAAAAGGTTTATACCCCCTGCAGCAAGATGTCAGGTTGCTGGGGCCTGCTGGGCAGTAAGGCCAGGCTGAACAGTCGCTAGTACTTTTTCAATGTTAATATGAATTTTGTTTCCTTAAAGAATAACCTCTTATTCAGTTAATTCTTGTTCTTTTTCTTATCCTCTCATGGAAACATTCATTGGGTTTCTTGTGAAAGTACTTGTTCTGTGTCTAATTATGAATTTAGTATAGATGTGAATTCTGGTCAGAAGCAAGGTAAGCTAAAAACACGAAGTGCATTTTCATCAAGCCCTCCCGTTAGGCTAAGGAGTCTCTGGGTTAAGTGTCAATGATCTAGTATCAGTCCAGCATCACAGTAGCCCCTTCATTCAAACAAGGCTTCCCATTACATGGAATACAAATCGGAGCACCAGCTTCACATTTGTGAGATTTATACAACCATTTAGAGAAATTCTTCTTGTAGCTCCTCTGATAACATCACTGGCAATACAAAGCTGAATAGTTCAAATCAGATTTCATCTCTACTATATAGTGGTTTAGTGTTTGAGGATGAACTTACAGACTATTAAATTTATAAAAAACAAAGACAAATATACAACATAAAACAATTCAAGCTCCAAAGCTTTATATTAGCTTTTGGAAAAGAACTGCTACAAGAAGAAAAAGGCAGTGAAGATTAAATCTTTTAAGATTCAATTTGTCTATCCTGCCATATAAGGCCTAACCTTGCTGAAGACTGAAAATTACGACTTCATTTTAGTCTACAACTAAGCAAGGCAGCAGATACCATTTCAGTGATAAGGTTTACAGTAAAATCAATGACAAAAATAGTCTAATCTTCAGAACTAGCCCACTTAAGTGATATTAATAATGTAAGTACTATGGAAATAATTCATAAATTATATTAACATACAAACACATGGACTTTATAAAGTTTGTATATGTGACTTCTTCTTAAAGGTGAAAATAATTAAGTAAATTATTAGCGCCTAAGGAATATTTTAGGACTTGAGTATATTTCAACCTTAGTTTTTTTACCAACATTTTTTAAAATGGCAATCATATTTCAATATACAAATGCCTCAAATTGTCATGTATACTTTATACAAATATTATATGTCAAATATATTTCATCTTTTTAGATAGATATCTTCCTCTCACAAATAAATAAAACTCTAAGCACTGTCCCTCTTACAGGAAAACACCTTCTAGTTCTAATAGTTCTATCTTTCTAATCAGATATTTCTGCATATAGGTCTGTTTTTCATCATGATACTAGTTTACTGCTACATTTAAAATTCCTCTTAGCTTTATGGAATGGAAATCTTTCTGCCATCTACTCTCAGACAACAGACTTCCCTAACAAATTGCATTGCACAATCCATCACCTACCTGTTGAAAGAAATGTGATCATTCTGATTGAGCTATGTGCAGAATTTAAAGTAGTTCAGTTATCTTATTTGTGTTCTAGATATTTAGCCCATAAATGACTTAGCCCATCATCAAGGAATAATTTGTCTAAAAGACACCATATATATTTGAAATAGTTCTACCTATGTATTATCATACTAAGTCATTATGAAAATTAACTGTTGTTGAATTAAGGTTGATCTAACAAACAAGATATTCTAGCTCACATTTTTTCTTGAATACAGTAGCCCAAATTCAGAACTGAATACATCCCATCTAGCTGGTTAGGCCCTGAGGGTAGGAATTCAGCCCACTTGCCATCATCAGTCACTGCCAGCGGCCCTCCAATGGCAGACATTTTGCCTGTTGAGTGGATGGATGGAGCTTCCCCTAATTTTAACCACTGTGAATAACCACTCCCTCAGGGTGTAATTCTTTTGTTCAGAAAAGAGAAAACTTGCTTCCTGCTAGCAGTGTCAAACAATGGACTCTGGGTAAGACCCTGGTGCAAAAAAAGAGGCTTTGAACTTATGCAATAGCTTCTGTAAACTTGGACTAGGATGAAGACTAGGAAGAACCTGCCTCCATGAAGGCAAGTTCTTCTTTGTAAATCCTACCTGGCCTTGCACAGAATTTTACACATAGTAGTTGTTTATGGAATCTAATTGAAATGACTCAGTAGAAACTATTTAGTGGAGCTAAAAATAAATACATTAATACATCCTCCTAAGTTTACTCATTAGAGTCATGCTATTTTAAACTCTCCTTTCAAATTTTACATTTTTTTAAATTAGATAATGCATACAGATTGTACAAAACTCAAAAACTATGAAAGGTCATAAGCGAAGAGTGAGTCTCTATTGCTCTGTCAGGTACTCAGAATTCATTGTGGGAGGAAAAATCTTTTTATGAAAAGAAGTGCTGTTATCATTACATTACATGAAAAACTAATGTATCTTTTGGCACTTTCACCCTTGACTTTTTATTACTTTTTTCAAATCTAAAAAATTATTTCTCCATTAAAATATATAAAACCCAGTATACCAAGATCAGCAAACAGTATTAAGAAGGCTGGTAGTAGAAATTCTAAATGCTACCCCCTGAGAGCATGTGGCCCTCCTAGGCTTTCTCCTCTGCCATCCACAAGAACCACATTGCCAATGGCATCTTCGAGGATGGATTTTAACTCTGGCACCCCTGTGCCAGACATTAAGCAGTCATGATAGAAGTTTGCATTGGAAGTGTTCTCTGTGACTGAGCCTACTTCTCAAAGATATATTCTCAAGCAGTAATTTAAGAAAGCAGTGAGTTTGCTGCTTTTACTAATCCAGGGCATTGAGATAAATCACCCAGAGTAAGAATAAAGATTGAGGATTAAGATCAATGGACAATGCATTTTTATTACATCATACTCTGATTTTTCAAATCTATTGCTCTGATTTTCTCTTTGTTTCTGTTTTGTTTTGGCTTTGTCTTATTAGGCTACATAGACTTTCCACCTATGTATAGGAGCACAGAAATTTCTCTAAAGCCCAAAGGGAAAAAAAAATCTGTTCCTGTGTGCTAAGTAAATGAAGACATGAAAATTCATTTCAGCCCAATGAGAAACAATAACAATACTAAGTCCATTTGTGATTTTTCATTGTTTTAGTGACTTGAGAGGAATTCTGTAATATTTCTTGAAATTTTTAGCAATCTTTTCTCAAATTATTTTAAGGAAGGAAAGCAGGGAATGAGGCAATATTTAAAAGCATATATTTTTGAAGACAATGACAAATGTACCTTATGAAGAATTATGAAGCATCTCATACATGTCTTCCTCTTCTATACCATCCCCTAACACTGGCTTCAACCAGAGATAACTATTTTTTAGGCATAAGATGAACATTAACTTATCTTTGGATATTTTTTAGGCACCCAAGATTTCTCAGGTAATATTTCATTCTAAATTAAATAAAAGAATACTACAAGCAGATCATCTCAGGCATTATGAGTTTGTAAATCAATTCCACAACTCAGGGAGCGATTTTGTTATCTGAGCAGTTGGTGTAAAGTGCTACATAATTTGAACAATCACCTACTAAAACTTGCATGTACATGCCTAACACTGATTTTTCCAAAATACGTGATAATGCATACTGTATATTAGAAGGTAAGAGAGAGTGCCTAACTTTCCCTTAGGGATCCCTCTCTCCTTTTCTTCCTTCTTTCCATCAGCTATGGCCTTTGCTTCAGGTTCCCTAGCCTCAAAACGTTTTATGAATTATTTCAACTTTGAGAAAGTGAATCAGATTTAATCCAAAAAGGAAAAGGGGAGATAGTAGCATTTACACATTTCTGGAAGCTGGCAGCAAGATAAATCCAATGTGACAAATCTCTGTGGGCTATTAAGTGGGTTTTGTTATGGAAAGCACACATAAGGCATGCCTAATGAGAATGTAGGGTGCTGAGTTTTGAGGAATGAGCTATTATTTATGAATACTAGGTGGTATCCAAAAGAAATGCATTTAAGGATTTCAACTGTAATCTCTCCGGGTCCTGGACTTGACTCTAGGCATTATCAAAAAGGAAAACATGGTATGTACATGACCCTACAGATAACTAACCATTTTATAGGATAGGCATACATCTGTAAAGACTTTGGGCTTTTCATTTTACTAAACAAGCTCCTCATTCAGGGACTGTCAAGGAGAAAATCTATGCCAAGTGGAAAGGCAACTGGCAAGTAACCAGCAGATGTTAGGAGTCAGAAATATTGGATTCAAACCCTGCTCCAGGACCCTGTTTCTTTACCTGTAAAATAGTATGGTAACACCTGCCTTGTCCACTTCATAATGACCTTGTGTGAGAGTTTCAGATATGTGAAATATTAGCATAATTCATACCTGGGAAATCATCATGACCATTTAGGATTTTTCTATCAGTGCCCCCACATGGCTAGATTCTAAACAGGCAACCTCTTCCACAGCCCAAGGGAACCAGGAGCTCTAGCTTCCTTGCTACAAACTCTGCAAGAATGAAGTTTCCAGAAGTGAATTGTATTCCCATTGAAGCTTTACTCTCTTCCACCAGATTGTGTGCAATAGGTGGGTCTAGATCCTGCTTGGCTCGTCTCTGTATCCCCAGCAAAGTTAATTCTCACCAAATGATTGTACATGAAGTGAAATGAACAAGAAATCTTCTACAAGCTACAGGCAGAAGATGCCGCTGGGCTCCGTGACAGATATGTGAGTCAGAGTTCCATCAGAGAAGCCGAGCCCCTAGGACATACCTTCTTCCTAAGAGGGGTGTCGGAGGATTTTGACTCTGCTCAGTTAAACAGTTAAACAGTTAAACAGATGCCAGTTAAACAGTTCACAGAGGTTGTGGCTTTTATGTTTGTTGCTGAAGCTTAGAGTACAGGGTAGACAGGAAGAAAAGACAATTGTAAAGAGTGGAAACAAGGACAAAATGAAATCTGAAATAAGTGAAATCTTCCAAAATGAAATCTTCCAGAACCTACATCAGTGTCTCGCGAACTTTCAGACTCCACAATGAGAGCAGGGGAAACTAAGGCTCTTCATCAGGGAAATGAACACACACTTGGCCCTGAAGTGAGAAGTTGAAGGCAGAGATTTCAATGGACCGAAATGCTGCCCCCACATCATCTAGGTGAGCCAACAGGCAAGTGACAAGTTACATGCACTGAACAGTACCTCCTGCCCTGGACAGTACCTCCTGCCCTGGACAGATCTTCTAACCGAAAGGAATATGGTCGTAGTTTCACTGTGTCTTCCACATATTACTCAGAATGTCCCCCACATTCCATCAACTACATGGAGAAGGGGATTCTGGGAAACAAGTATTAAGCATCTGCTGGTTACTTGCCAGTTGCTGGACACAAAAAGCAATCACTGGAATCCTGCATTTCTGTAGAACTAGTATATTCTCTGTTGCATGGATGACATCTCTGATATCCTGTTTACATAACATCCTGGGAGTTTGAATACACCCACCCCTGGGCCTGCAGACCATACCCTATCTACCCACAGAGCAACTGAAGCATGAATACACATCCTCAGCCTGACTTTTGAGTATTACGCAGGCAATCATGAGGACAAATTACAGCAACTGGAAAGAGCTTCCATCTGTTTCCCCATTCTCAACTTAGAGACAGATAAAGATAGACACTCTTTCACACTGTCCCTTCCAATTCATTTTGAAGGTCCAGCAAAGAATGAACCAAGAACTCTAGAGGGCACCCCTTCAGAGAGTAGGAAGAGTAAGAAAGCTGCTGAAGCTCTCCAAGCCTGCACCCTGGAAGCTCAGTTTAGTTCCCTCTCCTCCACTGTTCCCGCAGGCCAGGATGATCCAGCCATGTCTACCTTAGGTCTCTGCTCCTTCAGAGTGAGCAGTAGACAGCATATCATTTCACCCAAAGGCCTTGTTCTCTACCTGGGTATACTCCACTGTGATGCTCCCCTGAAAACAGCTGACCTTACTGCATAGCAGAGCTAGTCGTGTTAGATATATTTTACAATTCCTAGTTTCTTATAAGTACAACTGCTCATATATCCACTTCTGGTAGTTATGCCTTTCTCAGGTGCACTCCTCCAGCATCTCCTCAGGCTAGAAGCTCTTCTGGAAGTCACGTTTCATCAGAGAGTACTTTTAAGTCTGAGACTAAAGAGAGAGAAGCCACCTATACTGTGGGAAGAAAAAGACATATTTCTGTGGATTTGAGGTTCATTGACTTTCAGAGAAAAAAAATGTTTTTAAGTATATTGTGTAGATTTTTTATATAGTTAATGTTACCAGAAGGTGAGTTTGGAAATCTAATATTTACATAATAATTCTAAGAAAGTCAACTGAAATATCAGTCATAATTTTAATCTTTTATTTAGTTGTGTGGATTAGCTGAGTGAGGAATAAAATCAGTTCTATTTTATTTTAATATTCAAGGGAGGCTTTAGGCAAATTGGAAAGTAGAGGAAGCTGAGTATTTCAGAACCCACCAAACCTGCATCCTGTCAGAAGGCATTCTAGAACCCATAAGCCATAAACTTCAAAACACAGAATTAATTTCTCCTGTGCTCATTCTCTCTCAGTCTATTACACCAAAAAAAAAAATGGATTAATTCACTGTGTACAAGTTTAACAATGATCAAAGCCAATAACATGATTCTTTTAAACAGAGATTTTCAATATATTAAGTGACTGATAGAGGGTTTTCAATTTTTTCTGGAGGGTAAACAGATAGATACTTTAGTGCAGGGGGTCAAGGAAAATCAATTACAGTCAAAAAGGAAATGTACATTTTTAATTGAAGAAGGATGGAAATTATATAAAAAAATATCACAACCATAAAGTAAATAAAATATAGCTCATGGTAAAATGTACTTTTTATGTCATTTTCCTTTAGGTAAGACATTATTTCCATGCAGGAATATATTTTTAGGAGGATAGAAATCACCTTGTCCATCTCTCTTCCTATTTCACATTAGTGTTTTTTCCAAGGTCGTTAAAGCAAAAGAATGACAGTAGACTTTCTTATCAACAGCTTGTTCCAACAGATACAATACATGGGTTGGGGATCAAAAAGAGCATGAGAAGCATTTCTGCCAACATTGTAGAAAATATTGAACATCTGCTATATCTGGGATCCTGGGAGTTGTAATTATAATTTTTTGAAATCTGTACACAAGAGTTATAAATATTACAACTGTAGCCTGTGAAAGCCATGAAATATTTAACTTGTTTGGCAGGCTTAAGCAAAACTCATAAACTTAATTTAAGCAAGCCAAACACTATAGTTTTACCAATTTTATATCTTTCATGTCATTAGTTAGATAAATTAAAGCAACCTCTAAAACAGCATAGAGACTCCCGACTACAAGCCCTGGGGGTATACCCCAAAAATGAACTCATTTTACTAACTGACTACCTTTCACCTTTCTTAGTTATCCACCCTTGTCAAAGATTCTTTAGTTTGGGAGTAAGAGGGGATGGGGGGACTTGCTACTAAGAAATGGCTTCAGGGTACGTAAAGAGGAAAGCAGGCATCAGGCAACCTAAAGCCACCAAAGGAACCAAGAACCACTGGTTATTTGCACAAGAGTCAATACCATTCAACCAAAACCCAAATGTCGCCTTGAAAACAAAGGCCTGAGAAATAGGTCTACGCTGCCTAGAAGGTTAGATGAAAGGCTAAGGAAGCGGAGAGAAACAGGGTTCCATCGTGGGAGCCCTGCAGCCCTGGGGATCTTGGCCGTAAGCATTCTCAGAACAAATATGGGCTGGAACATAATGTGCAGTACCCACCTTACCTGCACCTTTTAGACTTTATACATTTTAGATGCTGGTAACCAGGCCAAATGTTGTGCTTACTTTTAAGTTTAAAGTACTACATAATTGACTTCCACACTTTTTTTATTTATATCCTCTCCTGATCCCAGGCCCAGAATGTTCCCCCGTAAGAAACCAAGCATAAGAGTATTCACAGCATAGATTCTGAATGAGGAAAATAACTGGCGATACTACCCTTATCTTAAAGCACTTATTTCTGTGATGTCTCTCTGCAAGGCGACCTCAAAGCAACTCTATTTACGACTACATATAAGTGACTTCTACAGGTTGAAAAGTTAATAGACACAAAAAAGTTGTACGTGCCAATGAGCCCACAGCCAACAGGGCTGAGCCTGGCCCTGAGGTCTCTGGAGGCTTAGCCCAGAGATCCTGTGACGAGGGAGGCAGTCAAGTCACAGGACATCTGCAGGACAGGAGACTGTGGCAGGAAGCTGCTGAGGAACTCCGAGTCCAGAGTAATCTGCTGGGGGCACGTCCAGGAGGTACTGCTTCCCCTCCTCCCGGCTCTTCTCTCCGCCCTGGTGCTTTTCAGATTCAGTATCTCTATTAAAACTTCCTACTCTCTCCCTGCCTTGTCTTCCTCTCTTAACCCCTACAAAGGACTGAAACTGGCTGTCAGCTCTGGGGCTTGCCACAGTCATAGCAGCCTTTGTTAACAAGTTAAGAATCTACAGGAATCCTCTCTTTGCTGTCTCTACACTCTGTACATGAGAGCAATCAAATAGATCAGCTGGAAACCCCAAGCTGCGAATGCATAAAAGAGCAAATGAATAGGAAAGTTCAAATGAGATATTTCATTGAAATATCCTGCTGATCCCGTTTTATTCTGCATTTAAGGAAATAATACCCATGCCCAAACAGCCTCTTTCTCCCTGAAGAGGAGGGTTGATATCACACAGACTGTCTACACAGGGGAACCAATTCAAGGCAGAACTGAAAGTTCCAATTCAATCCAATCAGCCCATGTCATATGTCTGGGCCCAGTCCAGCGGGGCATAGAATGTGATTTGAAAGAGCCAATGTGAGTTGCCAGTGGCCCACACAGGCAGCACTAAGGCCTCAGGTTCACTTGGACAGGAAGTGAGCAGTATTTTTGAGTGTCTCCTGTGTGCCAGGCACTGTGCAAGGCTTTTTATCTATGCTCCTTAATTTGCCTTCACAATAGGCTATGTGACAGATTCTAGCAACTGTATTCTCCTTTTCAATAGACATTGTCATTTCCATAGGCTTAAAATGGCAGTAAGCAGAAGGAATAACTATTACAGGCAAATCTGAAACAAATGGGAATTTTACATTGACTCTACGATAACTCACTATTGCTGTGAATTTCTAGGTCTGCCTTGACCAGGGAGACAGAGCTGAGATGGAAGGGAATAAATGAGTTGGGTGGCCTGAGTCTTTCCCATATTCTTAGGATAGCAGTGGGGATGCCCAAATGGCCCAAGCGTTAGTTCCAGAGAAGCCCTGTGCAGGGGGTACGTGACTTTTCCTCTCCGGTTCCCCTCCCGACCCCTTCAGGCCTCCCAAAGGGATCACAGCCCACTGAGAGCATGAAGAGCACGGTCCTATCTTCCACTGACCAAGAAGAGCGCAACAGAGCAAATCAAAGCTAGTGAAAGCAGGGTGCTTTTCTTTCTTCCTCTCTTCCTTTTGATCCTCATCAAGGGTAAAGTTTAAAAAAAAAGAAAAGAAAAGAAAAACGAGTCAAAGCACAAAGACTTGGAAATAAAAATATAAAAATTAAAAGACATAAATGCCATGATTTAAAATTATTTTTCCTTGGACAAAGAAGAAACTGGAAATTCCAACGGCTTTTTAGAGAAGTTCAACTCTCCCCGCCTCCCAGTACTTCAAAACTGCATTTTGCTGCCCTTCTCACCCACAAGAGACACCACCTCTGATTACACAGACAGGTCCCCCGTTCCACGGGTCTCCCCCGGGGAGTCCCATCCAGCTAGTGCCCACAGAGAAAGCAGAGCAGGTGTTTTTAGCGGGAACTGCAGTGCTGACACGTTGCCACAGTTGTTCTCTGGCTGCACACAGACACTGCAGACTCGGGGAATCTTTCCAGGCCAGTTGTATGAAAGGGAAAGCTGTTTCTCCTCCAAGACTGAGTAGTAGCGACAGAGGCAAATCCACTAGGATTCCTGATCAAGTTACCATGTCTGGGGACAACTGCCTTTTCCACAAAGATTGCTGGGCTTGCTTGCATGTGTTTTATCCAGAGCAACAGTAATCTGTTCACAGGAGACAGAAATCCTGGTAAATCAATCCTTAAAGCCTGTTGACATTTGTCCACTTGGCAGATCATAAAAGCCCCTTGAAAATCACAGGAGTAAATGTGTAAACCGCTTACCAAATTATATGATGTAAACGCCAAGGGAAGACGTGCTGCAGGATAAGATCACTGACTCGTGACTGCCTCTTCCAAATATAACTTTATTTGGTTTTGGGTTACGTATGAGGGTTGCCAAGATCAACTGAAGAGACAATGACATTTGCATTCAGCCCCAAATCTGACTTTTAAATTCTCTGTCTTCAAAAAGATTGAATATTCTTTATGAGATGTAGTTTCCCTAAACTTAAATCTTTGCTAACAAGAGGTTTCCCCAAGTATCAGTTAAATTTTAACCAGCTGCTTGTAAACGTTATGTGACTTTGTTAGAAATGATCACAGAGTTTTGAAAGGAACAACAAGCATTAGACAAAGCTTCTTGAAAAAGATACACAGATAAAATACATGGTGCCAATAAGACTTCAGGGAGCTGAGAGTTCAAGATCACTGATATCACCTTCCCAAGAATCTCTCAGGATGACTTCTCAGAAGACTTGAAGAGGAATGAAGTAGTATAATCATGCATGAAGCGGTAAGTGCTCACTCTCTTTATAAAAATGCAGGGAAATCTCTATCAAAAGCTGTTATGCCTGAATAGAGGCTTATCACAGGCTCGCTGAGAAATCAGGTTCAAAATCTAAAATCCTCTTTGTGTATCCCCATAATCTCTATAGATTACATTTTAAATCATTTGCCTCAGTTGCCTCACAATTAATTGCTTGTGTCTGCATTTTCCATAGAGACAGTGCATTTGTTTCATTATGTCTCGCTACTGTTTTACACCTATATGAAATACTCAGCTAGAAGTGAGAAGTTAGATTCAAAGAGGAAAGAGGGGAAAGAAAAAAAGAGAATGGCAAGGACAAGAAAAGAAGAGGAATAGAAATGAATACATACACATCCTTAGGTCAGGAATTCCCTCAGGAACCAGGCATGTCTTGCATCAACAATAAATGGCGGGGAGTAGCTGCACGGTCTCCAAGTGACAGGAGCCCTTTGAGTGAAGGCCTTGAAGGCCAGGAAGGGGTGACTCCTAGTGAGAGGAACATGGGCAGGTCGTCTGGCATCATTCAGGGATTCCACCCCTTTAAGAGTGAACGTTTATAAATGTCCTTCGCGTCTAGGAAGGCTTTGCTAACAGTAAGACCAGTGACTCTGTTTTTTTCTCTTTTTTTAATTATTTATTTATGCATACAAGAGCTGGGTATAGGCCAGAGTTGTGGGAGGTGAGAAGATTCACCAGACAGAGTGGGGAGCCGAAAAGGTAGATAGATTGAAATACACTGGTGAGGAGAGCAGTGGGCGAGACAGGGAGGTCTGCTGCGCCATATGGGTCCCCTCTCTGGATGGGGATCGAACTCAGGCTGCTGTGCCGCAGATGCTTCACAGTGTGGCACTCAACCCGCAGCTCCTCCAAGGAGGCCCAACTCTGCTTTTTTATAACCATGGACTGCCGGCACAGACCCCAACAGCAAGGACTCCTACACTGGTAAGGAACCTTCCAGGGGAATAGGCTCAATGTCATATTGAATGCACACCGCCCCCCTTCAGTGCCTTCACGCCAGTGGCCTCCAGCCTGCTCTGAAGTGATGGGGTGGCCCTGTCTGCAAGGTGTTCCTTCTCATATTTGGACAGCCCTGATTCTCCAAAACCTATTTTTCTGAAATAACTGTTGTAATTGCCACCCACTGACCTACAGGTGGACCTTGCAGATATTGTGATAAATAGAATATTACAATAAAGCAAGTCGGGCAAATGTTTTGGTTTCCTACTACATATAAGTTACGTTGACACTATACTGTAGTCTACTAAGTATTCAATCGTATATTTTTTTTAAAAAGGTACATAAGTTAATTATATGTGGAACGAGATCAAACGTGCTGTTGGGAAAATGGTGCCAACAGACCTGCTCTTGCCACAAACCCTGAATTAAAAAAAAAAGTTAAAAGTTATATCTGCAAAGCACAACAAAGAGGGACATGCCTATAATTCTAGATCCTAAGATCTTGCATATCCTAAGATCTTACAGAACAAATACAATTCTTCTTGAATTTTGAAGCGGAAGCCAGGGCTCTATGAGCAGCAGGCATGTGTGACTTCGGCTGCCTTTTCCTCTCCAGTCCCCTCAGTTAAGAAGGGACTGTCTAGGCAGCATGTGACTGCTCTGTCCAGACCCCTTGGTTTGGGGCCTTGTGACATGACTTGCTGGTGTCAGATCCCTGTGGTCTTCACAGAGAACAACTATTTTCAGTTTTCTTTTAAAGATTTATTTATTTGTGCATAAAAGAGCTGGGGCATAGGCCAGAGGCGTGGGAGGTAAGAGGATTCACTACAGACAGAGTGGGGAGCAGAACAGACAGATCGACTGAAATATGCTATTGACGGGAGCCGCAGGTGAGGCAAGAGAGGTCTGCTGCGTCATGTGGGTCCCCTCCCTGGCCAGGGATCAAACTCACGCTGCTGTGCTGTGGATGCTCCACAGTGCAGTGCTCAACCCACTGCACTACCAGGGAAGCCCATATTTTCAAGTTTTCTATCTTTCCAAGTGTGCTACCTCTAATGAGGAAAGAGGTTTTAATTTAAATAAATGATGTGTTCTGTTTATTCTCTATTCACTCCTCATCACCTAGTGGGTGATAATTAATTCAGGGACATGTTTTTGTTAATCAAGATGCAACTTCTGCCCTCAAGGAGCTGATTTCTAGAGAAAAATCTAGATAAACAAGCAGGTCTAGTGCATCACAGTGAGGACCACATAAGCTCAAAGAAAGGGTTTCAGCACAATAATCGGTGTACCTAAGGGAAATGATGGCTGAGAAGAATCAAGTAGTAGAAAAGGAAAGAAAACTCCCAAGCAAAAGGAATAGTTTTTATAAAAGACCAAAAGGGGGAAAAGGATGATATATTTCTGGACATGCATAGAATATAGGTAGATGGGAATACATGTTTATCAATATTCTCCCCTCTCTCTCATACACACACACACACACACACATCAGACAGGTAAATGACGTGGTTGACACAAAAGGTTTTATGCATTAAATTGAATGCCTATGCTTGTTATATTTAAATATTAAGAATTACAATAAAATTTACTCCCTCCAAGCGCTAAGCATTGAGATACCAAGAAGATAAACTGCTGTTCTTGGCTTTGTGGAACTCACAAGTCTTGTGAGGCCATATTTTTTTAAGCTTGCATGTTGTCAGATGCAACAATATTAAATAATAACACTAGTTATTTAGGTTTGCAAAAAGTTTTAAATTGTTCTGAGTAAGAACAATTGGGTTGAGCAGAAAGCCTTCTGAATGGAAACCCAAAATAGAATTTTCTTGCTCTGCAATATTCTCTCTCCTCTTAATCAAAAAATAGTAATAGTAATCAAAAATAGCCATTTTTATCCCTGAATGTTAATTGAAAGTCAAAATGCTATCTGGTCAGCAGTTAGTCCTGTAGAGACCTCTGAGAGTCTCTACAGAGCCAAAAAGATAAAGAATTCAATTAAATTGGAGGGAAAGCAACATGTGTAGACAGTGGGTATGGCACAGAATGGGTCATATGAAGGACCTACGTGTGAGAAAATTCTGAAGAAGAAAGAAATCATTGCTGGCAGTTGAATGTTTACCAAGTCTCAAGAGCTAGTGGACTAAAAAAAGGTAACTTGATTAAAAGAAAAATAATCGGCTTAAAACCTCTTCCTGCCTGATTCAAAGATGTTTTATTGAGATTTTTTAAATTATTTAAACAAGATTTCTCAATTTTGTCACTACATCTTGGCTTGGGTAATTTTTGTCAAGGTGGTTCATTTCTGTGTATTGTAGCATGTTTTAAAGCATCCCTGGTCTCCAGTAGCACCCCCAAACATATACTGGTAGTGACCAATGAAAATGTCTCCAAACACTGTCTCATGTTACAAGAGCAGCAAAAATGATGAGTTAGAGAAACTGATTTACACTAACAGAGAGGAGGAGGCAGACCATAGTCCACAAGTATTTAGTGAGTATTTAGTGAGACAATGAAAGGGATCCTTATGGCAAAAAAGTACCATGATCCTACAATTGTAGATTATAACTGTTCTTTAAAATTCATAACCTGAATTATCTTTACAGATACACACGTAGTGGATTTTTCCTATGCATCTTTATACTGTGTTAGTACTAAGAAATAAGTTGTGCACTCTGTAATATATGAATCAAATGGATTTCCAAATCAGCTTCCTGGGGTTTCAGAATAATTTCATGTTACCATATCCGTGCTGAGGAAAAAAATGTATCTCATCAAAACTCTTCCAGAAGCACCTCATTTTGATAGGAAAGTACTTTGTGATGATTACCTAATAGGCAGCATTTGTTGAAATGCTTTTAATAGACCTTTTTTATCACATGCAAAAGAATTTCAATGCTAGTTCAGTCTCCTGTTTCATTCTGTCATGAATCAATTTGTAGAGACATTTAGAAGTCAATAATCCACTGCAGCTTTGATGACAGGTGATTAATTTCTACATTTTAGAGACATAATAAGATTTAGCAATAAAAAGGCCTTGAAGTAACCTACCAAACAGCTTTAATCTCAGCCTTGGGACTGTTGCTAAATATGAATGCTTGTACACAAATGTGAATGATTTAAGTTAGGAGATTTTATTGCAGACTCCTTGTGTTTTCATATTAATCTTGCTTTACAATCAGGCTATCTATACAATCAATTTATGTTGGATATTTTTTCCAACACAATGCTTAAAGGGAGGAGGGGGCTAACAAATTATTTACACACAAAGGGTTTGTTCTACAGAAGAAGTCATTTTAAATGCTTATTGCTGAGGGGATGACTGATTTTATTGGTGTAGCAGGGAAAGAGAAAAAAGAAGTGAAGGTGGCCTTCAACAGACTCAGACAGGGGCTAGCTTCAGAAAATAGATGGCAGTGAATGCTGAACAATAGTTAATGCTGCCTTCCACATACTCAGCTGCTCTCTTCTTCATAATGCTGTTCATTACAGCTGTTTGATACTTTGAATTAACCTAGGTCTCAGAATAGTGTCTAATCTTTATAAAAAGATTTCTATAAATCAAAGTGCTAATAAAATGATGAAGGTAATCTACTCTAAAGAGGAGTTTCTCTCTCACCACAGAGAGATGGTAAAGACCTTCATGTGGACATTTGTTTTATAAAAATAAATATGTAAAAATGGATACATTTGATGTTCTACATAATTTATCACTTCTGACCAACAAATGGTGTATTCTTAGAAAACGCTAAATATTCCTAAGGCAGATGTTCCACGTTCGGTCAAGTTGTGCCTTGCTTGTTAAATCTCGGTCGCTTGAAGTTTTACTTTGTTCTGACATGCTTTTGATGTATGTGGAGGATCGTTGTGAAAGTCTTTATGGAAGAAATGTTGTTGTTTTTTCCTTTTAGAAGGAAATGAATAAAGAAGGGTGGCTGCTTGATGCACGTACAAAAAAAAAAAAAAATAGGAGACAGCATGTTTCTGGGGAAGATCCAAGAACAGGATATTGAGACATGAATAAAATATTTCACAGGAGACCACCCAACAAACCAAAACGCAAACTCACCTCCCATCCCTGTGCCCTTTTTCTTTCCCAACCAGTGCAGTCAAGATTTGGCTTCCCTCATTATTCCTCTGATTTTAAAGATTACATGTCTGTTATTATCTTTAGTTCTTTTATCTTTTTTATCCAAATTTTGGGATATTTCCCATAAAAGTATTTCTTAAAACAACTCTCATTTCATTTCAAGCTATCTTTTGAGTTCCAGAACCTAATTTCTAAAGAAACTACCAAAATTGACAATCCCGTGAGTATGTGGTACCAACACAAAAGTTTTGGGATAATCGTCCACTTTTCTCTTAGTGGTCTTTCAATACATCTCATTAGTCAAATAGAGAGCTTAAAACACATACATACACACATGCCTAATACAAAGCTGATATAAGAAAGAATGAAGCTACTTTTTTTCTTTTTGTTCCTGTATTTATATATATTTGATATCAATTGTGGTCCCCCATTTCCCACCACCACTTTTTTTTTAAATAGAGTACCCCTCGTGGCCATGTCTCTATTGCTTGCTTAGAAGTGCAATCAGACCTGTATAATATTTTTGAACCACTGTTTACAGATGGTGAAACTGAGGTTCAGAGAGGGCAGGTTGTATAGTCAAGATTAGACAGCCATCTAGTTGGAAAGCTGTGTTTGAACTCAAGTCTAGATAAACTCCCCATCACTCCTCCTACTGGTCAGTCTTTACAAATGTACTCTAAGATGAGTATTGCTTCCTTGGATGGTTTGTAAAAACTAAGTAAGCACAAGGCTTTTTGTAACAATGTGTAAAGAAGTGACACTCAGTACTTGTTCCTTGGGTCAACCATGGCCAATCACTACCAATATCCATTCCAATCTGTAAAAAGCAAGAATCCCCACATTTCCTCTGTAGTTAAAACTAAATATGCTGAGATCCCAAGCTAGAGAGTAAAGATCTCTCGATGCAAATATATTGCATGTATTTTAGAGGTTACCTTCTCAGTGATACATTCTCCAGTACTCAACATGCCAAAGTGAAAAAATAAACTTTTTCTGAAATTTATTTAGAGGAAGCACTGAAAACCATACCAAGGCAGCCTCTTGTGCATGCCCAGTGTGCATCCCACATATCTCCTGGAATCACAGTTACAGCACATGTTCAAAGAACACAGGCTATACTTTGACAGAGCTGAGTTCATTCCCTGGCCCTGCCACTTTTGAGCTGTGTAATAATGGAAAGGACCTTAACCTCTGAAAGCCACTATTTCCTCAGTTGGGAAGTGGGACAATTAGAAGGTTGCCATAAAGCTCAGTGGAAATATTTTACATAAAGTATCAGGCAAATAGCAGATATTCCAGCTCCACTGTGAGAAATATTCTCAATAGAGAAGTGCATGCAATAGGAATGCATGATGAATGTAGACACATTCAATTTCAGAAAAATACATGACTGAAAATAATTTTTATTATCATTAGATGAAAAGACCAGCATCCATGTGAACATCACAGAAGTCTGAAGCATCAAGAACTATAAAGGTAGAAAATTCTTAATTTGATAGATAGTGAAAGAAAAAATGCACTCTAGTTTCTTTCTTTCATCTTCAATTACTTATTTTCAGAGATTTAACATGTATAGGTACGGCATAGTGAAGAAGTGAGAAAAATCATTAAAAACGATAACTAGCCCTATGATCCGCTCTTTTGTAATTTTTCCTGATTTTTTTTGTGATCATAGATACCAAAAACATCTATCAAAGATGAGAACGCTACTGAGACAAAAGGACGATTGTTTGCTGTGTTAACCTCAGAGAGCTATTGCAGCACAGTAACATCTGTAATAAAACGATGGCTGCCTGTTTTTTCACCAATGTCAAATCATCATAAAATACTGAGGAAAAGGGAGGAATCAAATCTTGCAGTCCTCGAAATCTGATATGAGGTTTATAACCAACCCTGTGCAAGACGGGTAGCTTTTACAAGAGGACAAACACACTGTAAGGGAATGAATCAAAGCAAAGGATTAGATAATTGAGGAGGTGACAACACATCAGATAGTGGATGGCAGAGTGAGGTATGGAACAGGAGTTGCCTGCCCAGTAACACACAAGAAGAGTTACGACATTTATGCATTTTCATTTCTACAGGTGGGAACCTCAAATCATTCCATGGGCTAGCCTCTGAGTACCTCTAATCCAAGCCTGCCAAGGCTCAGTTGATATACTCCTGTATTGTCAGAGATGGACCCTACATATTTTCCACAATATTTCTTTGGTCCTAACAAGATACATTTTAAGTCTAAATAACCTGTAAATTCAAACCTTATTTTATGTGTTTAAGAAATATACCCTTCCTGGTTCTATTGTACTTGGCTACAGGTCCAGGAAATATTTGACCACCTACTCTGTGCCTGGCTTGTGCAAACCACTTTCCAACAATTTTCCATTCGATTCTAATAGCCGTTCTCTGCTGTACATGCTGCTATGTCCTTTAGGTAGGTGACAAAGTAAGAATCAGAAAAGTGACTTGTCTAAAAGGATATATTCTAGAAGACTATTTTTCCCCTCCTAATATGGTGGGTCTGCTTGCAGCTGCAACTCTGAAGCTCTGAGGACTGGACTGTGCTGCCTTCTGCCTGAGCTCAGAGAACAACAGAGCTCTACGGGCTTTTGCTCTTCTTGTAGGATTCTAGTAAGGTCCTAACACCAGGAAGATCTCTGTTAATTCTGGAAGCTTCTGGACACATTATTTTTTATTATTATTATTCTATTTCTGATCCTTTTTCATTTGTCACCTTCTTTGAATTTTTTTTCCTTGTCTTTAACAAATGAAATAACATATGGTTAAAAGGTTTAACAATAAGCAAGCATGCCAACAAAGGACATTTAGCCCTCAAAATAGATTTTGACTCCTCCTAACAGATTCCGCATTCCAATTTTAAATTATCCTCTTGACCTTAAAGATGATGCTCTGTGGGAATGAGACACCTAAAACCACTGTTCTTCATCACTCAGTTGAGTTATGAATTTAAAGTTTCCCACAAAATAACAATAAATTCAGATCCAAAGACAGTTTAGGAAAGCTACAGGAAAAGTGTTGCTTTCTCATCTCAAGGACTTTTGGGTAAAGAATTTAATTTGCTTAAAATCAGGGGTCTTGAATTTACAGTACTTTCTGAAATTAGCCAGATGTCTATTTACCTGCCTTATAATATTAAGACATCAAGAAAGATCAGACATGGGAAGCCACTCAATGCAACCTTGCTGCAAATTTAACCATGAAAACAAAGTCATGCAAATTTTTTATTCAATGTAGGAAGTAATGCTGAATGAGAAGCAGATGTAAAGGTTTTGGATAAAGTTAATACCCATGCTAGCGTCAACTCTGCCAATGACTCAACTTACCACATAACTCTTTGGGCATTCGGTTGCCTCACCTTAAAAATGTGAGGCTCTGGACTGTTTTTGGAGACCTAATATTTAACTTAACTTCAGAATACAATTAAACTGATCCATCTTGAGTTCAGAATAATCTAACATATTTTCTCAATTCATTTAATTCTGAAAGTCAGATGGAAACTTCTGGAGGATGGGTCTTTAAGGTCATGGCTCTGCTAGAAAAACACTTCTGATAGAACAAATTTCAGAATTTTATTTAACATCCAGAGCATAACTAGAATTTCAAGTTCCCTCTGAAGGGAAATGGTATTGCAATTATAAGTCAATTAACATCCTTCCACCACTTACTGGATGTCAGTAAGGTAATAGTGGATGAACTTTTAGTAAACTAAGAAATTAACCACTTCTGAAGTTGGTAAGACAATGAATGACTCATTCTCTACTGTTTCCCCAGGAGCTAGAGCTATAGCTAACATAGTAAGATCTTGACACATATTTAACCAATGAATAACAAATGAACAAATAAATGAATCTGTTCCAACCTCTTTATTTTACATGTAAGACCCCAAAATATCAAAGGAATTTTCTGGACTATTAGCAAACAAATTATCTCCTATGACACTGCCACTTTCCCTGAGATTTTTTTGTTGTTGGTGGTGGTGGTGGTGGTGGTATGTTTTGCTTTCAATGTTTAGGAAAGTTAAGCCTGAACTGACTGAAATATTAATTACTAGCTCACCTCAAAATGCCATAGCGGGAAGATGTCCAAGCGCGCTGTAGGGTCAGAGAATGATCAGGTATTTCCACCCTCCCACCACTGTGATGATGAACACCTGCGGTGCTGGGAGCATTCCAGGGTGGGCATGCGCAAGTGGGCGCACCTAAGTTGGGACACGGGCTTAAATGGGTGGCGTCATGAGGACGCCAGGACCGAACAACAGAACCAACAGGATGAGCATCAGCAGTAGCAGAGAGAGAGAGAAGAAGCAGCTGAGAGGGTGAGATACGCTGGGGGCTGGGAGGCCTGCCAGCCCCTCGGTCGTCCCCCCACCCCGCACCCCTGCCTGCCATGTACCTGGCCACCTCTACTAAATAAAAGCATGAAAAGCCACCGAGTGCTCCAAGACTCTCCTTCCCTGACCCATCTGCCCAGAACCATCCCGAACGTTGCTCCAGTGCCACCCCGTTTCCTGCCGCTACACGTGCCTAGTTATAGAAATCACCTGATTCCTTAATTGAAAACAAATTTTCCCAGTCCTCTGTGCGGAAATTTTGAATCACTGTCTCTCACCAGACAAGTCCAGGAAACATTGGCCTAACTAGGTCTCCAGAGAAGGCAGAGATCTCCCTTTGCTCTCCACACACACACATAGCTCAAATCAGAGAGGAGAGGGTGAGGAAAACACTGGTCTGCTCCATTGGGATATAGGAATACAGGATGCTTTGTTTATTGCTGATAAGTAAGCAGACACTGATGAGAGCAGAGAAGGAGGTGATTTTGAGGACAAGGAAACACCTGGGAGAGAGAGCGCTCACCTTTGATTCATTAATTAAGTTTGTAGAAAGGCAGCTGCCCAAGAGGTCATGCAGCTGCACAAGCTTCATTTGAGAAGGAACAAATGAACTGCAGTGCCTGGTAGCCAACCATGGGATCTGCTTCTCGCAAGATCTGCTTCCCAATCCCAAGTCCGTTGTCTCCACAAGCCAAGTGAAATGGGAGGACATCTTTCCCTGCCACCAGTAAAGCCAAGACTTTTGGCAGGACCTTTGAGCACACACCTAGATAGTGAGCAGCCACATGGAAAAATACTATGGAGCTGAAATGGATAAATAAGGAATTTAGTAAGTTGACCTATAAAAAAGAAAACAGGAAAGGGAGGAAGAGATGGAAACACAGCTGACAGAAGGTTTACCTTCTTCCAGAATCTAAGTTTATCATCGC
The DNA here is from genome assembly GCA_019455555.1 of Galemys pyrenaicus. Lineage (NCBI taxonomy): Eukaryota > Metazoa > Chordata > Mammalia > Eulipotyphla > Talpidae > Galemys > Galemys pyrenaicus. The sequence continues at coordinate 2,154,596 of JAGFMF010011655.1, read as the reverse complement.
CACTATTAGGATCAGTACTCAGACATTTCTATATTCCATATCACTCACATAGGCATTTTCACCAGAGCTACCATCAACCAGAAAAGGGTTTATAAAATATTCGTTCACTGAATGAATGAATTGAAAGTTCCCACATCAACCATTACCACTAGCATATGAGAATATGTATTGCTAGTCCTTTTCTGTAATTAATAATTGTTTCTGAGAATATGCATATTATAAACTTCACTATTGTGAATACTCAAAGGGAAAATGGAGAAAATTCAATGACAGAAGAGTAGAAAATAGAGGACTGTGCAAGTGCACATGCTAAAAGCCTCAGAAAATAAAACAAGGAAAAAGTGAAGTCAGGCATTATCATTATAGTCTAATCACTGTATCGGTAAAGGAGGGTCTAGAGATATGGGGTTTTGTTTCTCTTATTTTTTTTCTTACATTGTTGTAGTTCCCATAATTCTCCAGCCACCATATCATCCATGAAATATGGTAATCATGTGTAGGGTAAAGGTTGATCAGGTATTTCCACCCTCCCACCACTGACGATGGACACCTGCGGTGCTGCGAGCATTCCAGGGTGGGCATGCGCAAGTGGGCGCACTTGTGTTGAACACGGGCTTAAATGGGCGGCGTCATGAGGACGCCAGAACTGTGAGGATCAACAGACAGAACTGCGAGGACCAACAGAACCGACAGGATGAGCAGCAGCAGCAGCAGCAGCAGAGATAGAGAGAAGAAGCAGCCAAGAGGGTGAGATGCGCTGGGGGCTGGGAGGCCTGCCAACCCCTCGGTCGTCCCCCCACCCCGCACCCCTGCCTGCCATGTACCTGGCCACCTCTACTAAATAAAGTATGAAAAGCCACCGAGGGCTCCAAGACTCTCCTTCCCTGACCCATCTGCCCAGAACCATCCCAAACCTTGCTCCAGTGCCACCACCTTCCTGCCTCTACATCATGGATTACCATATTTCTTGTGTTCTTTCTTCCCCTATTTTGACCTTACTCTTCCTCCCTTGCTGTACAGACCTATCTATGGTCACCATGCTAGTTTTAACTTTTTTTTGACCTTTTATTTGGTTTCTCTAAATTCCACATATAAGTGAGATGTGGTTAAGAGGGATTCACGTCTTTTTGTTTGTAATGTTCATGAACTGAGTGAACGCAGTCCTGGCAAATGAGCACTATATAAATGCTGCAAGGCAAAGTCAAAGTCTGCTTTATTTACTGTAGGGACAGAGAAAAGTTATCAGACTTTTCCGCCGTCCCGCCATTGGTATAATGATGGACACCTGCAGTTCTGCACACATGCCTAAGTGGGCATTTGCAAGTGGGTGCACCTGGGTTTGGACACGGGCTGGTGTCACGAGGATGCCAGCAGAACAAGAGAACAGAGAAGTAGAATGAGAGGAGTAGGCGCCAGTAGCCGACCAAGAACATAGAGCAGCAGGGCAGAAGAGCAGGGGAGAGACAGCAGCAGCCCAGAGAGGGAAGATGTGCTGGGGACTAGGAGGCCTGCCAGCCTCCTGGCCCTCCAGGCCCCTTGCCTGCCATGTACTGGTCACCTCTGAGATAATGATAAATAAAAATTGAAAAAGCCACCGAGGGCTCCAGGACTCCTCCTTTACCCGTCTGCTAGAATCATCAAGAACTTGCTCTGTGCCCTTCCTGGTGCCACACTTACCGTCCCCCAAAACCTAGTACAGAGCCTGGTATATGGTTCACATACAATATTTATAGATGGTTGGATGATGATTGGTATTTTAGATGTCTGAGGAGTAGGTATAGACATACCTACAGATATCCTAAGTTCTTTTCATATTCACTAACCACCCTCCTCTAAAGGTCTCTTAAACAGCGGTCAGATATGAAGATGAGACCTGTAAGGCAGAAGTTCACAATGCTTTTTATAAGATCCACAAACATTAATCTTGATACAAGGCCAGTGTTATTCGTTTATTAGGATTGTCATCACTAGTACCACAAAATGAATAACTTAAACAATAGGAATTCATTGTCTCACAAGTCTGGAGACAAGTCCAAAAGCAAACTATGGGCGGGGTTGGTTTCTTCAGAGAAATAAGAGGAAGAATCTATTGCGTGCCTCCCTATACTTCTGGAGGTTTGGTGGCAATCTTTAGCATTCCTTGGCTTGTAGGTGTAATGCCCTGGTATCTGCCTTCATGTTCATTATTCATGTGTGTGTGTGTGTGCTCATGCACGCATATATGTGTGTGTGCACATTTTCCTTTTTTGTAAGAACACCAGTTATATTGGATTAGGGCCTACTCTAATAACCTCATTTTAACGTGATTACCTCTGTAAATTTTCTGTGATTCTGGGGGTTAGGAATTCAACACATGAATGAGGCAGAGTAGAGGTTGGGAGGAGACATGATTCAACCCATCACAACTAGTTACAAAAATAAGTGCCTCCTAGAATGCATATTATTTTCAACAAAACAAAACTAAATGCTTAAGTCTCTCACTGAAAGGGAGAGGACATTCTAGTAACAGAAATTAACAAAGGGATATTAAATAAAAACTAGTACAAATTACCCATTGTACTTAATACCCGTTACTCAACACGTCAATGATATTATCTTCATTTAATTTCTCTCTAGTAGTTTAGTGAGTGTAATCACTTTCTGTCTAAACACACAGCTTTTATAGGTTTATTTCGCAAATCAGTTTTTTCTTCTTTTTTTATATTTAATGGTTAAATTTCTCCAACACTGTGTTCTTTAAAAAAGCAAGCCATCATGGTTGAAAATAAATATCAAATATAGTATCATATATATATATTGGAAAGATGTCAATCTAAAATAAATGTAAAGTTCTGACCCCTGAAAAGAAATGTCCTTAGAAAGCTTACTGACACAAATAGCTCATTTCCTGACAATGATGTGTAACTGAGATTGTCCTATTTATAGAAATGATTTTGTTAGATACACACATATGGTAAAGTTCAGCTCATTGTATGTGAGAACATTATCTTCATGATGAAGGAAAGGGGAAAGACTAAAGAATAGCCTACAAAAACTTTGAAAAGTTTGATAATTTGTATAAATCACACCCTTTGGAACTCTGATAAACACGAAAATGAAAAGATCAAATTCACTATTATTGCAACAATCACGGTATTTGGCAGTTGGCTCTGTGAAAGAGGTCTCAAACTCAGATATCTGAGTACACTAGACTCAAAAAAAGAAAAATTAAGAAGGCAAAATGTGAAAGTCTACATTCAGAAAGCTCAGTAAAAATACAGTTATAATCACACAGGCATATGAGAAATAAATAAGAAAATAAACTAGAAGTGAAGAAAATGTGAAAAATAAATTTTATTTCACCACTCAACAATTATAATTGCTCCTGAAGAGAAAGGAAATTGTTTTTTCTTTTTAAAGATTTATTTATTTATGCATACAAGCACTGAGGTACAGGCCAGAGGTGTGGGGAGTGAGAGGATTCACCAAAGACAGAGCAGGGACCAGAACAGGCAGATCAACAGAAGTACACTGCTGAGGGGAGCAGCAGGAACAGCAGAAGTCTGACGCGCCATGTGGGTCCCCTCCCTTGCCGGCAGCAGGGATCGAACTCGTGCTGCAGTAGCTGCGGTCTACTTCATAGTGTGTTGCTTAACCCACTGCGCCACCAGGGAGGCCTCAGGAAAATATTTTAAATCAACAAAAGCTTTCATGTAAAATCAAAGATCAATGTACAATTTAACTTAGAGTTCTACAGATGAGTAGATAAAGGTATTCATTAGACAGATATTCATTCCTAAATATCAACAACATTCAATTAGAAATATGTAATATTGGAATCCTACTCACAATTGCATAAAAACTGTATAAAATATCTAGGAATCAAACACAAACCATGTAAATAATATGTAGAAAAATGCAAATGTAAAATGTTTTTGGCAAGTAAAATAGTATAGCAATTATTGAGACAATTTAATACTATATAACTGTCAGTTATTTCTTAATCTACAAAGTTAAGATTTTTTTTCATTGAAAACCCCAATAGGTTTGTGGTTTTTTTTGACAAAATGAATCTAAAGTTTATCTAGAATAATGCAGCAATATAAGTAAGAACATTTTATAGAATGACAACTGCATGAGGATTTGTCCTGGCAGATATTAAATTTATTTTTATAAAGCTACAATAATTATACAAGTGTAATGGTCTGCAATTATATACTATGACACAAACCAATATATAACTGGCAAAAAAAAGAAACCTGTAAACTTAGGCTGTAGTTTCAAAAGATTATGGAGAACTTAGGCAGATTAGAGTCTATCTAAAGAAGGGAATACTATAAATTGGATTTCATCAATAGTAGAAACTTGGCCTCAGGGAGATTTCTGGCATTCCTTCCTACCTTAAGACTCTAAAAAAGAAATAGAATGTATGTAGATGAATGAGACTCCAAGTCTTAAAAATCTTTTCATCACTCTATTGTACTATAGATGAAATGCATTCCCCAATTTACTGAATTTGACTAGAAACAACATTATATAGTTATTGTAAAATAAAAGACAGTGTAGTTTGTGATTTTTTTTTTTAATCAGAACCCTCATATTTCATCAGCGTGCTTTAGCAGGTGCATGAGAGGAGAAATGGTACATTGAAGTTTGCATATCACAAAGATCACTTGGCAGCAGTGAAATTGATTAGTAGGGAAAGGAAAGGCAGAATGACCACCTTGACCATTACTAGCCCAAACAAGAGGGTTAAATACAATAGCAGTGGAAATGGACAGGAAAACAGGAATTAATAATTATTTAGAAAGTAAAATTATCTAGATGATCAATGACATATCAGAGTGAGTATAAATGAAAATCCAAGATAATTTGTAGGTATTTAGTCTTAAGCAACTGCATAATAAAAAATAGAGTAGACAATGAATGAATTCAATTGCCAAGTTTTCATTTTTAAAAAAGAATATGTGGTTTTCATATACTTGGGAAATACTACATAGTTTTAGGGTTAGCTTTTCAAAAAAAAACATTAACAATTTCTAAATATGAGTCTTTATATAGTTATGGCAATTCCCATTTTCAATAAGAGAATAGTGCTTATAAAGTTATGTGGTTTCATCCATATAATTAGTCAAATATGAACATTTTACCCCTAAGACCTATACTCTCAGACATGTGCACAGCTCACTAGATCAGATGTGATACAGAATATCATGAACATTGAGAATCTCTAGAAACTTAATGTCCTCCTGGCTCAACCCTTTGATTGTTTGGAAAACAGTTCAAGACATTTGTCTCAGCTGGCACAGTGAGTATACTGATAGAGTCTTGATTATAATCCAATAGAGTAAATTCTAATTGAGCATGTGACCCACTGCCATATCATGTGTCTCACCACTAGATGCTAAATCAGGCAGTAAAATTAATAGTATTTGATAATGCTTTGAAAATAGACTGTTTTCTATTATCAAAATGCAATTGATGTCTTATCATATTCAATCCTCACAACTCCATGAATTAGAAATAAGATGCAAAAAGTAAATGATAAGGAAACTAAAGTTTATAGAAATAAGTAACTTGCCCAAAGACACACAGCTAATAAGTCTGAAACTTAAAATCAGATCTTGGAACTTCAAACTCTTTTCCCTAATGTCCCCATTTATAAGAGAAATTAAACATACACATAAAAACACACACAAACATTAGTTCCAGGAGGAACGAAATAAGTCTGTTGCAAGATGGTGAGAAATAAAACACACAAACCCTGTGTGTCCTATTAAAATCAGTAGTTTGAAAACTGCTTACCTAATATATTTACCTTGACATCACAGATTACCTTTAATACTACCCTTGTCCTGATATATTTGACCTCTATTCATAGAAAATGAAACACAGCTCTAAGGATTGATTTTTAGATCTCTTTATTCATAGTAAAAGATGAGCCAAAATAAAATTTCAGTATGTCTAATATTTATGCTTGCAAAGACAGTCTAGAAGGTGTCAACATTGTGTATATATTAGCATTATGAAAGATCAGCAGGTATTGGGTGAAAAAGTCATTATCAATAAGAAAGCCCCATATAACAATAAACACAGCTTCAGAGAAGTATCATTTTAAAAATATACATATTTCTTCATTTCAACTCTAGTTATTTTTTAACAGTAATCCTTAAGTTCATTTTTTCTAAAATGTATAAAACAATTATTTTCCACTGCCAGGTTCCAGAGGACTTTGTCCTATTCACAATAAGTATTAGGCTTATAAGGGAGAAAGAAAAATAAATAGAAGTCAAGAGCATTGAACTTTTATCCTATGCAGGATAGCAGAGGATTCAGGGGAAAGACTTAACCTGCATTCCAATCCTGACTCTACCACTTGCTAGTGTCTCAACAGTGGCCATTTTACTCAACTTCAGTTACCTTAGATTCCTCATCTGTTACAAGGGTATAATAATAATTGCACCTACCAAATATTGTTGTCAGGATTAAATTAACACTTAAAACAGCATTTGACACAAAGTAAATGTTGGATAAACTTTATCAATGAAGCAAGCAGTGTGAATTCAGATAAGTCACTAACTTAACTGGGTCTCGAGTGGGTTCTCCATAATTTGAAGTGGTTGTGTAACAGGGTGGTTTCAGGAAAAGGGGAAGTTCCAAAATCCTGGTTCCACCATAAGTGGGTGGAGCTGAGGAGGAAAAGGAGATTTCTGCAAAGGAGAAGAAAGGAGAAGAAAGGAAGATGGAGAACAGCAAGGAGACCTGGAGGAGGCACGTGGAGCAGAGGGACATGTGAAGAAACTGTGCTTGCTTTTCAGTCTTGGACTGGTTGGAACAGATGTGGGTGAGAGGCCCATGCGGAGGTTAGCAATGGCAGCTTTCATCTTGATTTTGATTTGGCTCTTTTCCTCCCAGATTTGTCTGACTCTTTCTGACCCTTTTCTATGGGTCTCTACTGAAAGGTCCTTTAGATGTGTGGCAGGTTTTTGGGCCTTGCTTTGGGCCAATCCTATTTGGCTGGACTTTTACCCTCAAGGAGATGGATAACTTTGGATGCTTAACTTAGTAACTATATTCTTTGTTCTTTCTTTATTGTACCCTAGTTGTATTAAAGTTCCTTTCCATTAAAGGCCTTATGTATTTGTCTTGATGTGGCGGATAGCAAAACCCATTCAGAGAGGGCAAACTTAAAAATTCTAAGGTGCTCCTCTCCCTGCCCTGTAACAGTTGCACAACTCTAAACTCTTGCTCACTATAAATTTTGATAAAACCCATGCATGAGAGAACTTACTACCTTGTTCTGAATAGCTAGGCAAATTTTGCTTTCAACATGTGGATTCTGAATCACCCCATTTGGGAATAATTATAAGAGGAAACCACATAATATAATGAAAGGAAAAGAGATAAAGCAGAAGGAAAACCAATAATAAAGTCACTGGAAATTAATTCCTTGGAGACTGCTAGTGCTCTCGAGTTTGAACTTTGGAGGAACTTTGACATTGGTCACATCTAAGCTTCTCCCTGATCTGTGTGAACGTTCAGAGATTCATCAGCATCTGAGCCTCAAAAATCCCCATCCCTACCTCACAAATAGTCAGCAATGAAATTATGCATAATCTATAAAGTTTCACCCATAAATAAGTCATAATCTATGACTGATAAGTTATAAGGTTTGGAACTTAGTAAGAATGTAATAACCAGTGTCCTGTTGGTGTTAGAATGATGATCATGATGTCTATAAGAAAATTTAGCAAATTTATTTATCAAGTTACAAAATCATCATAGTTTATAAAAATTATATTAACTATGTAGAGTGAGGCTGAACGCAATTTAATTCCTTCTTTTTGTTGTCAGGTTTACCACATTTAAATGATTAAAAACATTTAGGAAAAAGAATCTACCATCACAATATTTTCATTCACTTAAAAATGTCTTATTTAAATATATAGTTCTAATGTCTTCACATGGAATTTTTTAAATAACCAATAAAATACTAGGTTGTTTCAAGTTTGAGGGAAGCAGAGTGATATTAATAACTCAAGGATAGTCATGTGACTACACATAGCAGAAAACTAGAGCAACTTGATCCTGTCCTTCAGATGTGACGATGTATCCATGGGTGTCATTATCAGTGTGATTGGCGCAGCTTAAATAAACAGAAGTACTAACCATTTGTCAGCTGAACAGAATTTAGTAGACCAAATAAAATTTCAAACTATTTTCATACAGGCCTATGTATTCAAACATATTTCAAATACATAAGGATGTCTTTGGGGGGAAAATTCCACTAAGCACTAATTTTATATGTTTCTTTTTAATCCTTACAAATTTTTAGCCTCTATAAAATGTTTTCTACTTGTATTTTACTACGTTACTGTTTTGATAAAATATGGTGAATGTGATTGAAAAATAATTTACAAAAAAAAATGATAAAAATCATCCCAAAATTCGCCACTCAGAAATAATATCTATTACTACTTTGGAAAATAACATGTTAGACCTCTAAACATATACATTCATATATGTATCTATAGATTGAATTGTGTACACTAAATCACACTAAATGGTGCTCCTTAACATGTTTCTCTCTCAATAATATGCTGTGGTCATATTTTTATCTCAGTAAATATAGCATCATTTTCATTGTCATATTGTATTCACTAACATATATTAGCAATATTTATTTAGTCCATCTTTGAAAACATTTTAAAACTGCATCCATTTTGTGGAACATGACTACCTTCTCCCTCTGGTAATCCTTCCAACCAATTAAAAACATTATTTAAGTAAAGAAAAAAATGTTTAAATGAGATCCCATTCAGAAGCAATTTAAACTTTTAGCATGTTATACATTAACATATTTTTTAAATATGCTTATACTCCTAAAAATAATTTAAAGAAATATGTGAGTGCTACACATTAAGAAAAATATAAAACTACATTAAATGACAAATAGAAGATAAATAAATGGAAAGATGATTTGTATCTTAAATATAAAGATTGAATGTTATAATTAAGGTGGTTCTCCCTAAATGAATCCATAAATGTAGAACAATCCCATTAAAATTTCATAATACTTTTTGCATAAATTCTTAATGTTATCTAAATAATAATACAAGAATATTCATATTCATGACAATCCTAGAAGCAAGGAGATGAGTAGCAGGAGAAGGAGGACGAGGAAGTTGTAAATGTGTTATATAGCTCTCATGATTAAAACAATGTGGCACTGGCAAAGGAATATGTCATGAGATAACTAAGAAGAATAAACAGCCCAGGAAGTACAAAAGTGACATAGCATATGCTAAAGATATCATTTCAAATCAAATCTGAACTATTCAAAGAATAATATGAAGACAAGTTGTCATTATATGTAAAAAAAACATAATAAAAGAATAAAGGTAGATGATGACCTCAGTATGTATACTATTACAAATTCTAGATAAGTAGATAAGTCAAACTTGAATTTCTACAATAAATGCATAAGCTATTTGAAGAAAATGATGAGTTATAATTTTAAAACAGTAGTACCTTTTAAATATATGACAAATAGACCTCATAAAGGGACTAGATTAATCTCTTTAATAATGTAAAAGTTTACTTAAGAAACAACATGCATAATGTGAAGGTCAAACTATAAATGGGTATTATTTTATAGCTTTTTTTTTAACTTTTCTCCTACCTGTGAGAAACCTTTTTTTAAAAAAAAGATTTATTTATTTATGCATACAAGAGCTGGGATAGAGGCCAGAGACGCAGGAGGTGAGAGGATTCACCAGACAGAGTGGGGAGCAGAACAGGCAGACTAACTGAAACACACTGCCAAGGGCTGCAGCAGGTGGGCAAGGCAGGAGAGGTCTGCTACTCCATGTGGGTCCCCTCCCTGGCCAACGGTAGAGGTCAAACTCATGCTGCAGTGGCTTGGGCTTGCTTCTTAGTGTGTTGCTTAACCCACTGCGCCACCAAGGAGGCCCATATGATAAAACTTCTTAAAGTACAAGGATAGAATCCCCTGGAAGTTATTACCAATCAATGTGTAATTTCAACACAAAACACTTCATCAGTTGTCTCCACTCTAGCCTAAGATCACTTACGTTACACCTACTTCACCCAAAACAGAATCACCATACTTTAGGCTAAAATATTTCCCTCCCTTGCTGCCAGAAATACACAGATGAACATCTCTCCTTTATACTTTGGTTATTAAATGAGTTAATACATGTAAATCATTTAGAACTCTAAATAATACCCATTTATAGTTTGACCTTCACACTATGCATGTTGTTTCTTATGTTAACATCAGTATTAGCAAAAATTATTTAGCCCAAATTAAAGCAGGTACATCTTAAAAGTAGGAGACTTGCCTATACAATGAACAGTATATGTATGTTGCTCTGATATTGGAACTGAAGTGAGGAATAGATAATGGCAGTGAGCTACAGATTCCAGGTGATGATTAATGGTGTCTCACTGGCAATGTGATGGCACAGTGCAAGGGCGTGCAAGGGAGGGCAGGGCAGGGGTCCATTCATGCTCTTGCCAACATGTGTTTAAACTGTTCTTCTCACATCACAGAGCGCACTAGTCATGACAGAGAACGCGCAGGAGAATACACACACTGAAGTTGCTGAGACAGCATGACATCACACCCACAGCCCAGGGACTGATAGGAAAGGCAGCAGGACTTTTAGAACAACTAAATAGAAAAAGATGCTATTTAGAGGAAACTTCCTGTTAGTGGAACAGGAGTTGGTGAGCTGGGGTAGGTAGTAAGAGGCTGAGCCTGAACAGACTAATCTGCTTGCCATGCCAGCTAAGGGTTAAGGGTCACATCTGTTCTTTATAGTAGAGGGACTGCAATTGAGATCAGTACCACTGTATGTTCTTTAGTGAATGCTGAATATCCAGCAAAATACATGCATATTTTCAGTATGAAAATGGGTTCATCCAGTCTCAATTTATGATCTTTTTCAAAAATTACTGAATTAAAGGGCAAAGACAAAGATTAAAATTCTGCTACTCTGAATGGATGAAACCAAGAATAAGGACATATTTCCAAATGGTATGTTAACAAACTTCTTGCAATCTGGTATGTTACACATCAGGAGAAGATCTCTTTTTTTTTTTTTAAAGATTTATTTATTTATACATACCAGAGCTGGGGTACAGGCCAGAGTTCAGGGCGGTGAAAGGATTCACCAGAGACAGAGTGGGGAGCAGAACAGGCAGACTGACTGAAACACACTGCTGAGGGGAGCAGCGGGTAAAGCAGGAGAGGTCTGCTACACCATGTGGGTCCCCTCCCTGGCCGGTGGCAGGGATTGAACTCGTGCTGCAGTGGCTGTGGTTTGCTTCATAGTGTGTTGCTTAACCCACTGCGCCACCAGGGAGTTCCAGGGGAGGATCTTTTAAGATTATAAGACACCTGGAAGTTCTTGATGACTTAACAGATTTGTCTACTTAGGGTTATACAACAGTTGCTTCAAACTAGTCTTCTGTACCACAGTAAGAAAAAGTTTCTAGCCACAATATTTAATTAATGCCTAATTAAGTGCATCAACATGATAAGTGATGCAGATTCTGGCCCCAGTGTTTATACCTGGGTATGGGTAAACAGTTTCTAGAGAGTTTTGGCTGTATGACAGCTCGTAGCTGTCATTGGCACTAGAGAGCAGGGAAGGTGCTGACGCTCCTTGGCAAGAGTTTACTAATAGACATGCAAAGCAGTTAGAGAAATCCAAATACACCAAGTGATTAACTGAAGAGTTAATACAGGCATCTGAATGTGGCAACGTACATACGCACATGTACATGATTCACATCGAGCCTAAGTTTTCTTTCCAGTCACTTAAAAAGCTCACCAACTCTTCCTTCCTTAACTGAGGCGCTAGCTATTCCAAGAGTCTTCAAGAATACTGTTCACCTAAGTAGAGTTGGTATAACTGCCAAAAGCCAAACATTCATTGGATGCAAATAAAACCCTTGATGAACAGCTATCACCAAATTGATTTCCCTCTGGGGAGTAAACTGCCTTATGCTTAGCCACTGAGGGAATAATGGTACTGGAATATCAAGGGATATATCTGAAAATATCTGGGATTATCAATCTTTTCTACCATGAGGGAATTCCTTTAAAAAGGAAACTGGGTAAATGGGCTTCTTGCATTTTGTTACACACTAACCAATTATATGACCTTAGCCTAACCATTTAACACTTCTGGACCTCAATTTTTTCACGTATAAAATGAGGGGATTAGCCAAAGTACTTTCAATGAGCTCTTCAGTTCTAAAATGATATGATTTGGTGCTGCATATTTATACAGTATATTCATTCTGCAGATTTCAAAATCTCTCAAGAGACTCTCATTAGTATTCTCAATATTGCTGTGAGGCAGGCAGGTGGCAAGGATTATTATCCCCATTTTTTTTTTAAAAGAGACAATGAGACTCTTTGCTAACATAGCACTTTTGACCAAGTAAAAACTAGAATTTAGGTATCCTAGTATTAATCAAGAACTTAAACCACTTTAGTACTAAACTATGTGGAAGGTCTCTGATGAATAAAATAATCTGTGCTGATGGGGGTAGGAAGTGGGAATATAGTTTGATCATCTTGCAGATATAAAATTTAAAACTGATTTCTCAATTGTAGGTGGTGGTCTCAGTTCCCATTGACATATCCCTCTGTATATTTTCTCTTTTCTGATACAAACATCAAAATGTAAATCTACAAAACTAAGAGACTGTTAAAGAAGTATAACATGGAAAAAAAAACCAAAGTCTGAGGCAGGGCCCTCCTGGGGGCACAAGGGGTTAAGCACCACACTATGAAGCATCCACAGCCACTGCAGTATGAGTTTGATCCCTGCCACCTGCCAGGGAGGGGACCCACATGGCATAGCAGACCTCTTCTACCTTGCCCACTGCTTCCTGCACTATATTTCAATTCAATCTGCTGCTCTGTTCCCTATCTGTCTCTGGTGAATCCTCTCATCCCCCACACCTTTGGCTTGTACCCTAGTTCTTGTATGCATAATTAAATAAATCTTTAAAAAAGTATATATATTCTAAAGTACAATAAATCTGCAATGAAAAATTTTCAGAGAATTAACTATATATAATCACAATGTAAAGAAATCATTGCTAGAGTTAAATTATACATATCAATGAAATGAAATTATTATCCAAGGAATAACCCAAACAGTTTTCTATATGATTCATTAAGAACTATGAAGGGCCTAATATTTTACCCTCACTACAGATAGCAAGTTAGCCTATCATAGTTTCATGGGAGCTGGCAGAAGACATGACACTCCTAGCTCAGAGGAAAAAGGATGTTACTGTTACATGGCAGGGAGAGGAGCACCCAGAACCCCCAAGCCTGCCCTCTTTGAATGGGTTCTGCCATCCGCCGCATTAAGACAAACATACAAAACCTTTAATGGAAA
>JAGFMF010011655.1:2104773-2137257 GCA_019455555.1 Galemys pyrenaicus | reverse complement strand
TTCTTTGTTCTTTCTTTATTGTACCCTAGTTGTATTAAAGTTCCTTTCCATTAAAGGTTTTGTATGTTTGTCTTAATGCGGCGGATAGCAAAACCCATTCAGAGAGGGCAAACTTAAAAATTCTAAGGTGCTCCTCTCCCTGCCCTGTAACAAAGCAACCACGAAAATGTTATTGCAAAGTTGAAAATAGTTTTAGTTTACTCCATATCACATGCTAAAAGGAAGTTTGCATGAGAAAACACTTGAGGTAATATTTCAATCCACATTTTACAAACTCAGGGTGCTAAATGTATCCCATAACTTCCTCTAGAATAATAACTGCTTCTCACTGCTTTGTTGGCTACCTGTAAAAATTTAAAATGATTCGGGCCTCCCTGGTGGCGCAGTGGGTTAAGCAATGCACTATGAAGCAAACAGCAGCCACCGCAGCATGAGTTAGATCCCTGCTGCCGGCCAGGGAGGGGACCCACCTGGCAGGGCAGACCTCTCCTGCTGTGCCCGCTGCTCCCCTCAGCAGTGTACTTCAGTTGCTCTGCCTGTTCTGCTCCAGCTCTCTGTGGTGAATCCTCTCACCCCCCACACCTCTGGCCTGTACCCCAGTGCTTGTATGCATAAATAAATAAATCTTTAAAAAAAAAAAATTTTAAAATGATTCAAAAGCTCCTACAAAAATAGTTACATCAACCTGTGCTATTCTGAACACTGCAGCCAGCCTAGTAACAGCCACTCCCAGATTAGAGTGGCCATGAGAGCCACTCTAAGTCACCTGAGCCAACATCCCCATGCCTTGCATCATCTGGTGACGACATGTCCTATTCCTGTTGTGGAATTCAGTAAGAGAGCTCTAGAAATTGTGAGTTTGCTGTCCAGAGCACCACAGAACATTGCATCCATGTGAGAAGGCTATTGCACAAAGCCACTGGGCCGGCATTTACAACTTCTCCACACAGCCCAGTTAGAGTTCATATTGAGATTGGCACTGATGGAAGAGTGATGGGTGAAGCTGATGTTGAGTTCGTCACTCATGAAGGAGCCGTGACTGCTATGTCCAAAGACAGGGCTAACAGCACCTTTTTTTTGGAATGTCCACATCACTCCTAGTTTGCTCTTATAAACTGGAATGAGAGCAAACAAAAAGATGTTAGTCTATTCACACACTAAAAAAGACTATTTCAGGGTGGTTTGTTGTATTAGATATCTCTCGCTGATTATTAAGTGAGCATTTTTCTGACATGTTCAAGATTTAATATCACACTAATTTGTTTCTTAAAAGATTATGAAAGTGGTGAGCTATGACCTTCCCCTCTATACAGGGAAAGTTTGACTTCATGTCAGTATAAATTGTTATTTTTTAAATGGAAATGTGAAGGTCTTAAAAGTGCTACAATGAAGAAGTTTCATTCCATACAAACAAATATAGAACACGAAGAGGTAAATAAATGGCAATGCCATTTTTAACATGACATTTTAGAATATTTAAAGGGACCACAAGAACAATAAGTGCGTCTTGTGTGCAACTGTCTTTGAAGTTCTAATCTCAGTTCATGCCACTAAATCATCAAGGAAGGTTATTTTTAACTTGTTATATAAAGGCTTTAGGGGAAAAAAATCAAGGCGAGGAGCTCTCTTTGAGTATGAGACGTCAAACAGAAAGAGGTTTTTGTACATTCTTAGTGTACTAAGGTGATATATGTGTAAATCAGAGAAAATTAATATATCCCAAAGTTTTCCAAAAGAGAATGAAAAGATATATTGAATGAGAATGTTTTTATTTCCTAAACATCTTCTTTGAGATATTTTGGAGGTGGAATATTTGTGTATGGTTAAACCACAGTAGAGATTTAACTAATTAACAAAATATCATCCCTAGAAACTAGATGTGAACCTGATTCCGAGGCCCCTCTGGGCAAAACAAGCACATCCCTGTCATTCCAGGGAAGAGGTTTAACACCAGACAGAGGAAGGACACTTTGATCCCAGTGAAAGCCCAATCAATTCACTCCATATGTTAAAGTCTTTTTCTTATCTGTTTACTTCTCTTCTCACTTTTCTTTCATTTCCCTCTGGTCACCTCTCTCAAGTACACATCCAGATGCTTAATTTTTGCC
The DNA here is from genome assembly GCA_019455555.1 of Galemys pyrenaicus. NCBI lineage: Eukaryota > Metazoa > Chordata > Mammalia > Eulipotyphla > Talpidae > Galemys > Galemys pyrenaicus. The sequence continues at coordinate 2,135,149 of JAGFMF010011655.1, read as the reverse complement.
TTTCTTAATCTAGTTTACCTATCAAAAATTTAAGTTTCCATGGTGACTTCCCTTCACACAAAACGATACAGTGTATGAAATATAATGTTTTCTCACATGCTGACTCCTGTCAAATAGTTGGGCAGCATTTTGATTGTAAACACCCCCTGACTTTTGGGCCAGTAGCTATATCCCTTATCTTTCTTTCAAAAGAGTGAATTTGCTGTTTGAGTACACTATCCACTTCCTTTAATCATGTCTTGAATTTTTTTTTTTTTTTCAAAATAGAAAACATGATCACATTTCTGCAACTGAGGAGAAAATAGAAATCCAAATCTAAAATGGGAGAGCCACCATCTACTTGTTAAAATTCTTGGATTGCTAATAAAAGTCATAATATACCAAATGGTGGTAATTTGGATGAAACAAGCATATCAATCATTGAGGAATAGGCGCATGGCTCTTTATCTGGGCAGAATCATTAAGTAGAATTTATGATATATAATGTATACTATTAAGCAGCTTCCATTAAACTTGCCTGCCAAACTCATTCTGTATAGAGGGGTGGCTATAAAAGGAAGATGTGTGCAAGAGCGCCACCTATAGTAAAACTTCCACATTTATTTTACAAAGCTAAAACACAGAAAATTACCAGATTTTAAAACAGAAAATTTAAAGAAAGGAAAAATATCAAGGAAATGAGATGTTCGGTTTAGTATGTAATTCCAAAACAACTCCTGAAAAGTAAATACTGAAAAATATATTCAAATAACACACCTAACTATTCTATGACACAATTTTTCTTACTAAGGAAAAAATGCTCTGATATTTCAGATAATTTAAACCTCAGGAGTAGCTTTTCTTTTCATTAGCATAAGTAATAATAATAAACATAAGTAATAAACAAATCCATTATATTTTTTCTATTTTTCAAACAGTCCTATGTTTTCCTTTTTGTTGACAGTACTTATAATACTCTCCCTTTTGAATCTGAAAACAATAGCCACTTAAAATACAAATAACCTACTTTCTGATGTTTAATGATTTAGAAAACACATTTCAGTTCAGCATAAATATAAGACAATTGAGGAATGCTAAGGAAACAGTAACTGGTGTAACTGCTGTGAAATGTTCTTTAGGAGTCAATATCCATAGAAATTTAGTCTTAAATACTTGTTACTTTGACCTAGAAGCTAATTATAAAGAAGTTGAGCCAAAAAGTGAGAGGAATAAAAAAATTTTCATTGGTATTACAGAGATAGTTGCCAGAAACAGCTTACAAATCATGAATCTATACAGAGATGAAATGTTGAATCTAAATTATTCGGCTGGGTCCTTAAATCAATGGAGAGCAAAAAATGATTATAGTGGACCTTTAATTTCCAGCTATAAAGTCAACATGGTGGCTTGTTCAAGAGCGTTTTACTGCAGGACATTAAGAGAGCCTCTTGTGTTTTCATTTCCAAAAAGAGTATGCATTTTTCCAAGACACAAGTTAAAATCAGCCATTGCTGCGGATCACATAGAAAGCTACTCAGCTCTCTGACCAAGTGTGGTTTAGCAGGGAACAAACAAGGAGAGGGTGATGGCCTGGAGGTAGCCCTCATTATCTCGCACTTAGGCCCTTTTGCTTTTTTGGAGAACCATTGTTCATTTTGGTGAGGCTGGGTTTTAAGTAGATTCAGTGCTCATCAAGTAAGATGCCAAACAGAGAACACTACAAACTGATGTTCTCTGTTTGCAGAGCACGAGTAGCTCGGACATATCTACTTCCCCACAATGCCCTGCGAAGGTGCTTCATCTCTGCCCTGGGAGGCCCACTTCTCAGGATAAGAGGATAATTCACTTGCTATAGCCCATTCAATCTTCAGCCTCTCGGCTGACGCTGCCAACAGAAGTGCCAATTAATGCCAATTACAATGGTGACTTTTCTGATATGGGCACCTACTCATATAGGCCATCAAACAGCCATCATATATTAATGACTGTCAGTCATTACGAATATGGGCAAAGTTTGAACTAGTGACCTAGAGGAGAACTGCTCTTTATCCTACTTCTAACTCCCTGAACCATCCAATTCCCCTCCCCCTTTCTTGGCCACTGTTCTTAATTATAGTTTTGTACCTGAATAATGAATGTGCTACAATTTGACAGTGACAATTGCTGAAACCGTGACAGCAGAAGTGCAGTTACTGTCTGCCATTTAGCAGTCCCTGTCACAGCCTTCAGGCCAGTAAGGTCCAGCTCAAACCTTCAGGGGGCACTACTCTTTCCTTTGTCATTTAATCGAGGGTGTTTTTTTATTTGTCTTTGCTATTCCTTAGAAAATAAGGAGTGTATTTTTATGCAGATAAATGTGTTCTGGACTTCTGTGCAGATGCTTCTATTAGGCCTTTCTTAACTGCTCATTATTTCAGGTAGCCTTATGAGACAGAAAATCCCCATACAATTAAATATACTGCAAATTAATGTGGAAATGCACCTTTCAGCCTCAAAAAGGAAAAGTTAAATGCAACAAATATTGAATAATAGGAAAATGGCAAGTTCCTTTTGAAAAATACACATCTTACCCACCCTTCCCTTGAATATCATTTTAACCCAACTTGGATGCAACTTCCAAATGTCCACAATTTCAGCCTAACAATCATCTCACTTAACTTGCAGAACACACTTCAGTCTGCAGCAGTAGGGAATATCTATTTCAAGTCTGGATTATTCCTAGATTTGGGGTAAAAATCCTTAGAGAAAGTAGTTATTACTAAATCTTTCATTCTGCCTGTGAAGGAGCTCAAATAAAGACCCTGCAATTGGCCCTACATTCCTCACACATCTAAAGAAAAATAGGAGTAATCTAATGACAGAATATGTAACACTGCCAACTCCTTACTTTTTCCTCTGGATGTGGCGCCAAAAGACAATTTGTGCAAAACAATTCTGGAATTTTGTTTAACTCCTCTATATTCCTTGTTATGTAAAAAAGAAATGGCAATCTTTAAAATGTTTAATTCCAACACATTCATGTATAAATCAAATTCAAGTAATTTCTTACTAGTGAGGTAGTAGCAAAATTAAAGTGAAAAATCAGGTCTAAAGTTAATCTCGCTCCTTTTTGAGGCTGTTCATGTTTGCGATGCTAGCATTATCCTCTGGAAGAAATACATACATAACCCCACGCAACTGGCAAGCTCAACAGGAAATCTGATCCATACCATTTTGCTGACTGGGAGAAGGAAGCTCTGGTGGATAAAGAACACTGCCCAAGAACTGTAAGAGGCAGAACCGGAACTAGAACCTAAATAGCACTGGCTCCAGGGAACGTGACTGTTCAACTGCATCCTGAGACTTCAGTCCTATGGAGATTTATTCTTTAAGTAGGTCAGGGTTCCTCAGACCAATTCAATGCATGGTGCAAAATCCTTAGTCAGTCTGAATCTTTGAGGTTTCAAGACCCTTCAACTTACCATAGAGTAAACCAGAACAGGCAATATCCCAAACTAAGGCAGCAGAAAACATTAATTGCCATTGTTGCTTAGTAAAGCAAAGAGATTGAAAGTGATACCATAAGGCAAAAAGATTGGAAGAAATGCATAGCATGGTTTTTCTTTAACACTCCAAGAATGTGAATCCAAGAGTACCACCAAATCAGACTTTAAATAAAGTGGGTTAAGCAACGCACTATGAAACAAACCGCAGTCACTGCAGCATGAGTTCGATCCCTGCTGCCGGCAAGGGGAGGGGACCCACATGGTGCAGCAGACCTTTCCTGCTGTGCCCGCTGCTCCCCTCAGCAGTGTACTTCCGTTGATCTGCCTGTTCTGCTCTCCGCTCTCTGTGGTGAATCCTCTCACCCCCCACACCTCTGGCCTGTACCCCAGGGCTTGTATGCATAAATAAATAAATCCTTAAAAATAAATAAATAAATATAGTGATTTTATTACTATTTATTAGTGACCATAAATTAAAGTCTACTCAGAGCTTTACATACTATTTAATTACACAATGGGTATTATTATCCCATTTAATGGTTGAATAAAGTGAGGATCAACAAAGTTCAGGGAGTTACCCAAATACACCCAGCTCCAGCTGGGATATGAACTGAGGGCTCTTAAACCCCAAAGCTAGACATCTTCCTCAGTGTACTTCTTGTCAGCAAGATTTTTAGTCTCGTAACTCTGTGCATTTACATTTGTTTTAGGGAAAAATGAGTCCCAGAAGGGTGTCTCTACATAGACAAAGGAGTCTCTCCTTGCTCAAAGGGACAACAGGTGGAAGAATATATGGAAAAATATTTTTGAAAGTATCAACCACAGGAGAAAATATCCAAAATGTCTTAATAGGATCCTTCATCTGGGTAGAGTACTTTAAATGACAGGGACCTTTTAAACTTTGAGAGAAAACTGGGAGGAGGGGAAGGAAGTATAATCTGTATACACTGTAAACAGGCTAGCAATTTAAAAAAGCAAAAACAATCTCTTTCTCCACCTTGCCCTTCAAATAACTAATTAGTTCTCCCTCAACACAGAAGAAACTCCCCTGAAAACACTAGTTTCTGGTTTTTGAAAAACATGCTGAGCTGACCCTCCTGCTATGCAGGGCAGAATAAAATAGAGTGTTTCCTTTACATGAAGTACATTGAGACTCAAGAATCACTCCTACTATTTATATATTTATATATATATGAAACATTAGAAATATCTTGGAGATAGATTTTTCCTGAAGATGCATATTCTAATAGCTGATGATGAAACTTCAGAGGGCACAAGACTATAGCAATATGAAGCCATTCTGGAACAAACAGAAGGAAATTAGCCTGTATGATAAGCAACTTTAAGGTCACAGTAAGAAAACATCTAGGATCCCAGGATAATAATATTACAGAGCCTGAAATGCAAAGTCATGAGAGATTAAAGGAAATAATAAAATGTTTGTGACTTAGGAAATCTGACTTTGAGGAAATGTGTCACACTCTGAGGAATTCACTAATAGAAAATCCACTACTGAAAGTGACATTATTTGTTGGTACAGCTGAAACTAAATAGCTTCTGACTCTGTGGAAAACATACATGGGACACAATGTGAAGAATTTCTGACAACTGTTCTGCAGAAACAACTAAGGATATCTTTAAAAAGAACAAAAATTTTAATGTTCCACTCCTAGGTCAGACAGGAAAATAAAAATATGAAACAAGGAACACATAAGGATAGGAATTTTTTGTGTGTATAAGAACATAATGAAAAGATAGAAACATCAAGAGAAAAAAAAGAGATGAAAAATTCACTATTTTAAATTTAGAAAATTAAAATGCAAAGGTCCAGTTATGTGCACGTGTCTTTATGTTCCCATTGGCTGAAATTAGCGACTCCTTTTAAGTACTTGAAGCTCTTCCATACTTCAATGTTGTAACTCACAGCGTTTTTTTCCTCTACCTACATTTTATTCCTAGATTTAACAATCATTTCCCTCCTCTGACTACATTTGGAATGCTCCTATTTCAACTTTTAAACAGTTTGTATGCAAGATGTTGTTTTATGTAAAGAAAGGGAAAGATTGACAAATCTAAACCAAACAGGAAAGAATTATAAATATTTTGCTTCACTATTGCAGCTTTCTCCATATGCCTCAAATAAAACATTTCCAATCCAGTTCTACTTATGCAGAAAGCTTACCAACAAAATAGGTCTGTATTAGTACGTAACATGTATGCATGTCATTGGCTTTTTAAAAAATTAAAATGTGATGTGTATGACAAGGAACTGGAATTTTTTTTCTTTTTTCTTTTCATTTTTGCAAATGAGATCTGAAACTGCACAAGCTAGTAACAGACTGATGACTGGGTCGGTTGCCAGAAGCTGGTTAGGAAGTCAGTATGAAGGTCACTAATTTCATTCTGTTTTGTTTCAACAGGACCTTGAAACAAAGAGCACAGCCTTAATAGATGGTGTGGAGGGGTGGGTGATTAAACTAGTGCTTTTCTATCAGTGTGGTGTGATTTTTAAAATAAGGAGATAGCATTTTACCAGAAATATATTCTAAATTTTATCATAAAAGTAAATTGACTGAGAACAGGCTACGAAAACAATGTTTGTATCAGTGACTGGTTTTAATTTTTCCAATGTTCCTTAAATTTCCTTTCCATATCCCAAAATTATTGTAATTTCAAGTAAAACAGTTATCCTTTTTTAAGTCAATGTTTGGGGTGCATGGAGGGTATTCTTTAGAAAGTTTCTAGACAGTCTCCATTTATTTTACTACCAACCATGCAGAAGTCAATACAGCTTTATTTTGTCACCTTCATTTTTTGTATTACTTAACAACGAATCACACTGAGGCAATCCATTTTCCTCCAGCATCACTCATAAATTATTACTTTAATGAATTTAACATGTTTAGAAAAGGGGAAGAGTATCAACTTGATGCAAATAACAGCTAAAAATACTTGTTTCATTTTCATTTTTTATTAAAAAATTCCTTGTAAACTCTGTGGAGCTGTATGGAATGCATAAAGTTACTCTACTCTCATAGCAGAATTATAACTTTAAAAGATTCCCAAAATGTAAATTCAAAACCCTAGATAATATAATTCAAACTTTTTGTGTGTGGTTTTTTTTTTTTTTTTTTTTTTTTTTCTGAGAAGTTGTATTAATATCTATGCTGTCTACATATGTACACAATGATAGACTTCAAGGAATAAATCTACTAACTAGCACAAAAGGAAATAAAATGAAAAATTTAGTCAGCAAAATCAAGAGAAATCCTAAAATGTTTGACTGGATAAATAAAATCTAACAAGTCAAGATTTGTCAACATCTGTATTTATGTATGCAAATATATATAAAGTATAAATATATCTGAAAATACCAAAAAGGGTCTCGAAAGCCCCTCAACTTGACATTGGTTTTCTGTTATTTGAGTCACTACCAGTTCTGGGCAGTGTCAGAACTTCCTCTCAGAGATTGTATGACCAGGTCAGTCTCCAGAAACTTGGTCGACTGAGTCAGCAAAATAGATAGAAGAGAGAGTATATGTTTACCCTACAGCTACTCTTCTTTAAACAATTTCCAAAACTGCCAACCAGAGTATTATCTGATGTTTCGTACTAAATGTTTGTGTCCCCTCAAAATTTATATGTTGAAATCCTAAATCCCAAAGGTGATAATATTTGGAGATGCAGAGGTAATTAGGTTTTGAGACTGGAGACACCATGATTAATTTCCTATTAAGAAGAGATGAAGAGATTAATTTTTGTATTTCTCTCTCTACCATGTGGAACACAATGAGAAAATGGCCATCTATAGACCAGGAAGAGAACCTTCGCCAGAAGGTGATCACACTGGCACCCTTACGTCAGACTTCCATCTCAGATCTCTGAGGAAAAAATGCTATTTAAGTCGCAGAATGCATGGTATTTGCTACAGTAGCTTCATCTAACTATACCACCTACCTTGATACACCAGTGGTATCAAGTGGAGTACCACTTGGTGTACCAGTGGAGGGCTAGTTTCTCACATGTCTACAGTATCCCCAATAACAAAGTTTTTCTAACCCTAGTTGAAACCTCCCTCCACAGCTGCCAGAAATTGGGGGGCTTCTGGTGTTGGCAGGCTGATGGCTGAGAATCATTTTCCCCTTCCCTGCTCCAGGCTCAAAGATGAACCGTGCCAAGTAATCCCAATATTACATCTCCACTCAATAGACCTGACAGCAATTACGCTAGAATAGTACACTACATTCCTGTGTAGCTAGGAGGCCCAAAAGGTTATTGGCACAACCCAAGTCTAGGAACAGGAATGGACACATCATTGCAGTGTTGAGTTTTTATGCTGATTCCAGAAATATCACACTTTCTCAGACCCTTCTTTGTCCTCTCTCATCCTGGTCTGAACTCCTTTTTGTCTAGACAAGGGGTTTATCACCTCAAAGCTGTTGCTGGGAGACAATCTCAGGTGGATTTGCATATGCAAATTCCACTCTCTTACTTGTCCTCTCATACCTGAAATAAGAATAAATCTTTCCCCATTCTCTCCGTGGAGTGTCAGGCCCCTTAGACTTTCTCCACCAGATACCTAAACTTTCCTTATTCCTGAGAACACATATACCTACAATAGCCAGAGGCCAGTCACCAGTGCCACAGATCCTGTAATACAAGGAGGCAGGCACACACTCTGGACTTCGTTACTCTGGGTAAATAAACCTATTTCTCTTCTTGTTTCTTTCCAATGCTAACTTAGTTATCAGATTGTACATTTTAATATAGGAAATTTAATCAATTAATCATCAAAAATGTCCTTCTTATTAAATGTTCCTATAGTAGGGGAAAAGATTCATTAAAATGTTTAAAGAACTCTAAACAGTCCTCTATCCTCTCTCTCTCTGTCTCTCTCTCTCTCTCTCACACACACACACACAGAGAACAATGCTAGTGAGTAGAAACTATAATCAGTGTTGATAATCTCTTAAACTTTTTATTTGTGGCATATTAACTTCACAAAAGAATATTACAGTGGAACTACATCTTCATGAACTTCACATATGAGACATTAGCTTACATATCTTGCTTTTCAGAATTTCTGATTAAATGTTTTAATTTAAATGGAAAATAATATTTAATGTAATATCTAGCCTAAAGTGTCCCTGAAGCTTCAATTGCAAACAATCATAATAAAGAATGTTCTTGTTTAATCTACAAAATAAGTACATTTGATTTTAATTACTTGGATAATGACTAAGCAAGTACATCAGGCACATCCCTTCCAAGAGATAATGAAAGACACAGAGGAGCAAACAATATTCCTGCGAACAGACCATCACATTCTGACTCTGAGGATGACTCCACTAATGAAAATCTGTCTTTGCAAATGACTCATCTTCTGAAGACTGCTCTGAAGATGTTGGAAATCAGAATGATGCATGTGAAAATGAAATTAATCAATATGAAGATGGGAACAGCAGTCTATCACAGAAGGGCTGTTTGATAATAATGAAATTGAGGAAACAGTCAGTGGTAGAGAAACAAATGAAAGCACAGGAAATGTCAATGATAATAATGAATAAGTAACTAATTCTTGAAATTCAAGAGGAAGAGTTAGCAAACAAAGACAAATTATCATCCAGAAAAATGAGAAAGACATGAAAATAAATTGCTTTTTAAGTTTACACCAAATTTCTAAAGATACGAAAACACTAGTACTGTAGTAAATTTAATGTAGTAAATTTTCAGAATATCACATCAACAGTTTGGCTAGAGCAATCCAGATAAAAGGGTAACAGTGAAGGAGTCTACAGTTCTACTGAACTTCTAGGAGGAGGCTTTTGGAAATATCAGTATGAATTTTCTTAATTGACCTTTCCTGTATTTTAATCATATTTTTGCAAATCCACAGTGCTAATCTAGTCCATTTTGTCTATCATAATGACAGTTTTCAATCTGTCTTCATCTGCTGTAAAGTCAGTCTTTAAAGAGTAGACTTTTTTGGTCTCAATTTCATGCTGTTTATCAACTCCCTTTCTTTCATAAATGCTATTATTTGTAATACCAATGGTGAATTCACACATCCTTGGAAAAGTGCCTGGAGGAACTGTGGTTCCCCTGTGTATCTAAAGGGCAAATACCTCCAACAACAGCAATAACCAAAGGGGAAAAAACACAACACAACAAAACAAAAATAAACAGACAACTATAAATCAGAGACAGGGTGCCAGAAAGAGAGAGGAATCAAAATGAGACTGGAAGAGCACAAGAGATTATGATGATGGTGTACGGGTGAATTGGGGGTGGAAATTCTATGGGGACTACACCTGAGAAAAGTAAGCAAATATTGTTAAAAAATAATAATTTTAAAAAATACCTCCTATTCTTTCTTGAATGTTATCTAAGACTCTGCTACTGTGCAACATGTTTGTATTTCCTTTTCTCACTAATAAACGCACACCAAAAGAATCATTTGAAAGTGAACCTGACTTAGCTTAGTGAGCAAACTCAACCAAATTCTCTAAACACTAGATACATATTAGTACATCCTCTCCTAATTGCACATCTATTCATCTTCTCCTGGTTTCACACAAATCTTAGGTTTCTCTCTGTTTGCTCTGGATTATTTTTTGCAAACACAACACCTCACAGTTAATGTTATTTTTCTTGTTTTATAATTTTCCAGCAATATTCTCAGTCTGAACTAAAATTGTGACATTTAATAAGCATCAAGTGTCAGAATGTTAAGGGAAATTAGATTGAACACCAATCCTGAAATATACATGCAAGTTGTATGAGTGACTCAGGAATAGGTTTTACTCTATACTCTATCTCTATGTAATTCTACAAATCAGCAAATCAAAAAGGATACTAGATTATGTAGGGAAACACATCATTTCTTTATCTAAATCAGGTTGCTTTCTTGGCATGCATCATATATTTTATGCATGAAGTGATGAATAATTAACATTAAATAATTAAATTAAAAATGAATGATCAATATATCATTTATTCGTGTTTATTGTGTCACAGAAAAGACAAGAGATGAGAGAATTTTTTTAAAGATTTATTTATGCATACAAGAACTGGGGTACAAGCCAGAGGTTCAGGGAGTGCGAGAATTCACCAGAGACAGAGTAGGGAACAGAACAGGCCGATTGGCTGAAATACACTGCTGAGGGGATGAGCGGGATGAGCACACAGGACAGGAGAGGTCTGCTGTGCCCCATGGGTCCCCTCCCTGGCAGGGAATTGAACTAATGCTGCAGATGCTTAATAGCGTGGCCCCTTAACACCTTGCGCCATTGGGAAGGCCCCCAGGATGAGAGAACTTTAAGGAGATCACAAATTTGGTGGAGGGTAAAGCATGTGCACATATGAAGGAATAAAAGTGCAACCCCAAAATTTTGTAGACATGCCAACAACCTTCAGGATCATTTTTTTTTAATTCTGTGAAAAAATACTAAAATATCTTTGGATTTGGAGGTCATTAGTTTATATAACTGATCTTCATGAAAGTAAAGATGGTGTCTGCCTTTGATTTTGGCTCCTAAATTTCAGGAAAAATGAAAGATTAATGGGTCTATTGACCTTCAAATTTTCAGAATGATATCAAGTTTACTCCTTTGTGTTATAAAGGGGGAAACAGCAGCATAACAAATCACACACATGGAAACTTTTCAATTTGGGGATCAGAGTAGATCCAATAAAGGGACAAAGTAAATGATCTTGTCTTAAACACGTAGCCCCTGGTAGCACATAATCCTCTGCATCTAGTGGGCTGACACTCCAATGAAATAAAGTCAACAAACTACTTCCAGTACAATATGGCAGCTGTTGGAGTTTGGTTCAACCACTATGGACAGTCAACTAATAAAACTGAAGGCGACTGATACACTCTGACAGCATTCAAGTCTCAGAAGGAATCACTCAGTTGCATCAAACTTGTTAAATGTTTCATTGGTTTTCACCAGTCATATGATACCCTGCATGACTGGCAAACAAAATTAGAAGCCAGTGTTTTCTTCAATATGTAAGCCCTCACTTAATTCATACAGAAACTTTTTTTTTCAGATATTAACTTACAAATATTGCCAGAACTGACAATGTAAGATGATCCAAAGAGCACTCACTTTAACACCACCACAATCTGTAAGCTTCCCTCTAACCTTATTCTCATAATTACCCATCACAGACACTGTGTTCCAGGAAATTAAACAAGTGGGTTTCCCTCATGCAATTTCCTGCCTCTTTTTCTTAAGCTATTTCTTTTAACCAGAACATCTTCTCCCCTCATCTGCTAATATTCAAATCTAGGAGACAACATTTTTTGTAAAGTGTTTTATTGCTCCTTTACTTCAATGTACACACACATACACAATCACACAGCTGCAAAATGCAGGAAGTAACCCTTCCCATAAGTGAAGGGAGAGAGAAAGAACTGAAGTACCTGAAGGACCTGGCACTGTGTGTGGCACTTTGTGAACTCCCAGAGCAGTTTATTTGCTTTCCTCTAATGATACTTAAAATTTTATTACCTTATAATGATAAATAGTATATGATATTTTGAGAACAAAATCAGTGTCAATCACAGGGCGCCTGTCATATAGTAGACACCAAGTAAGTAATTTTTAACTAATAAACCCCTTCAAATAGCTCTTAAATGTCTTTAATATATATCAGTATTTAAAATAACTCTTAAGGAGAACAAAATGATTAGAAGTAAATACATCTTTTGCTTCTTCGATTACACCTGATTTCCTGGCTTACAAACATTCCAATGTCAGAAGGCAAGAGCAATGTCAGTCATCTTGTCTAAAATGAGGCAAAAGTTGTTGAAATCCACCAAAGGGACCTTCCTTGTAAAGAAGACATTTCAAGTTTTTATCTTTTGCACATATCTCTTGAACATGATTACTTAACTCATAAAGTAAAACTCACTGTAGCCATTGACCAATCACAACGCATGGGTAAAACTGTGGGAGGAAGCCCAAAGAAACAATAAAACAGCTTTAGGCTTCACAGGACACTAATTAATCATTTTGGCTAGAAAGTACCTCTCCCCATGGAGCTTAATGGCTTCCAAGGAAGGTTTGGATCAAACATTTCAGCAGATGGATCCAGTACCTACATTAAGACTCTGCCACCCACACCCTTATGTATTCATTTATTTCTCCATAAAATATCTGATAGTGTGTTGAGGTAGTAGAGTCTATACTAACAGTGAACTAAAGAAAACATATGAAAAGTCACCTCCCATTTTTGATAACTGAGTATAAATTAAAATGGAGATTCATAATCACAATTATGTCTCAAAACCCTAAGAGTTAGATTTTACTCTTTTTGACTAATGAACCAGAGTGGCAGAATGGCAGCAGCACACTAATTCTATACAAAATCAGTCTATTTTACACTGAATTATTCACATTTAAGGAAATAAATTGTCTTATTGAACTGAAACAGACAAAAAAATTATAGCACATGTTCCATTTATCTATTGTATTTCTAAAGTGTAACCCACATAACAAGTTTGCCAATTTATAAGTACATACAAGACAGCAGTCATTATTCCACCACACAGATGAGGAGAGTGAGGTTTAGAGAGATTAAGCTACCCAATAATTTAACTTGTATGGGGCTGAGCCAGTAGTCAAGCCCCTGTTTTCTTTATCCAAAGCCCAATCTCTTTCCAGATTTATACTTCACTATATAACACAACACTTTATTGGACTTTTTGTTTAAAAGTTAGATACATACATAAATATGTAAGAAATAAGTTGGACTTGTAAAGAAAAAGCATATAAGAAAAAGAACTTCAAGATTTTAACCTGCTACAGATAGACTATGATAAAACAACTCAGTAACAAAATATTAGTTTTGTTTTTACCTAAAAATTAATAATGACCAGCTTTATTTGCAAGGCTTTACAGCAAAGGTTAAAATAAATGTTGATAAATTAAGACTATTAACACAGACTGATAATAGTCTAAATAGCAATTTAGTGACATTGCCATCCTACACTTTAATGAAATGAAAATTTGAATTGATTATATAAGGAAAGAATCTCTTGTTTATTCTAATCTTAATATTATGGTTGATAATTTCACCAGCAGTCCTGATGAAAATGTACCTGATATAACAACACCACAGGAAACTAATGATCATAATGAATCTACTTGTCGCTGAAGTACAAAGATAGAGACTCATAAATCTTTTAAAAATTACTAAAAGCAAACAAGTGTTCAGGAAAAACAAATTATCGTTTTATCATTGCTTATATATTCTCAACTTTATTGTTGACTTATTTTTTTGAGAAAATGGGTCAAAACATCTTTTGAATATTTGCATTTTAATTTAACCACTACTATCTTTACTCCACACAAGTTACTGAAGACTGAATTTCAACTACCTTTGTTTAATTACCAGTGAGATAGCTATTTAATCTCTTCATCAAAAGATAATCAGTAGTCAACTGACAAATAGTATCCCACACTAAAACCAATGTTTTACCTAATTTTAAGATTTTATGAACTTTATTAAAAATTGTTGTAACTCTAAATATGTACAGATGGCCATGATTTTAAAAATCTTTTGTCCCAAAAATCATAAAATATATTTTATTACTTTAACTTGGCAATCCAAAATTGAAATGCAACCTCAATAAATTAGTAAGTTCCATTGTTTCCATCATCTCCATAGAAAAAATAAAAAACTACTCAGATGGTGGCAATCATTTTGCTAACTGGCCTTCAATATGACCAGATGTCACAAGTAAAAACTAAATCCAAGCATGTTGCGTTCAGATGACTAGGAAAAGAGGGTGAACAATTTACTTTTAAGTAAAGTCAGAATATTCTTAACTATTTGACACAATGTTTATTCTTGATTTTATAGAATTTAGTATGTCTAAAATCTTGCTATGATGTTTATAATCATCACTTACATGATAATAAGCACTGCACTGTGCAGTGACTTGTTATGTCACTTATGCTTACATTTCAGTAGTCTTCTTTACTTAGTTTGTCTTTGATATGGATGAACTAGATTTCTTATGTAGTGTGAGAAAACAATAATTTGATAGCAGTCATAAGAAAAGATTTGGGATAATACATATATATCTTCACTCACATAATATAGCAATTTAAAGTTTCAGTTCTGGTGTCAAAACAACGTAGGTTTGAATTCCAGACATGCCAGTTATTAACTATATGACCATGATTAAGTCACTTGACCGCTTTGTGCTTGAGTGTCCTTGTCTAGGCCATCAGAATAATGAGTACAATCTCACAGTGTATTAGAAGAGAAAAGAAGTTAATGTGTGTGAAAATTTAGTGTAGGGGGTGGCACATACATACTGTGTTTTGTTGTTCTTCCTTAAGAAACAATTAGGTGAGGGAAGGAAATGGGGATTCCAAATGAGTTAGAGCCCATGCACTCTTCCCTAATCTTCATCAAACTGCATAAATGAGACAGTAAACATGCTGCTTAATCAAAGCCTAAAGGAAAAATAAGGACTTCTGCAGGATGACTCATGGTCATAATGTCACCCAAGAGTCTGATCTAAAATTTCATGTTCTTATATGGACCTACAGTGGAATGCTCACCTGTTCCGAATATTGGTTAGCTGCCACGTATCCCCTTCATTTTTAAATTTGTTGTTTGTTCTGCCTAGATCAATCCAATGTTTATTTCTGGTATGTGAGAATCTTTATTTTCTCCCAATATCTTCCAGAGAGTGATTTCATTTCTTTTAGATATATAACCTGAAGTGAGATTGCTGAGTTGTATGGTAGTTCTTTTTTTTTTTAATTTTTTTGAACAACTCAGTAGTGGTTTCCATAGTGGCTGCAACAATTCACATTTTCATCAACAGTGTATAAGTGTTCCTTTTTCTTCCCATCCTCACCAGCACTATCTCTTTGTAATTTTTTTATGATAGTCAACTAACAGGCATAAAGTGATACCAGAATCTTTAATTTTTCCTTCACTGGTTCTCCATCTATGGGCTCTGGCTCCTGAAAGAGGCATTTAGATATTCATTTGCCTAATCCAAGGCATTGTCCTTTGATCAAATACTGTATTCCCATATGTATGTACTCTTTTTCACATGTATTTAAATACTAGTTTTCATAATAAAATCTTTTATCTACAACAAATTGGTCACCAAACGCTATGAATTTTAACTTTGCAATGTTTCAAGAATCCTTAGGTTTCCATTCCATTGCTGCTGTCCTGGGGCAGGCCCTCACATCCACTAAATGAACTACTTTAGTGTGCTTCTAACTGTTCTCCAGACTCCCATCTTGTTCACTCTGGTCTATTCCACATTCCCACTTAAGAGTTCAGGATCTGGAATCTCAGTTCCCTCCACTCAAAAACAGATTATAGGGCCTCCCTGGTGGCGCAGTGGGTTAAGCAACACACTAAGAAGCAAACCGCAGCCACTGCAGCATGAGTTCGATCCCTGCTGCCGGCAAGGGAGGGGACCCACATGGCGCGGTAGACCTCTCTTACTGTTCCCGCTGCTCCCCTCAGCAGTGTACTTCTGTTGATCTGCCTGTTCTGCTCCCTGCTCTCTGTGGTGAATCCTCTTACTGCCCCCCCCCAACACCTCTGACCTGTACCCCAGCTCTTATATGCATAAATAAATAAATCTTTTAAAAAAACAGATTATAAATCTGGTCACAAGCTTATTGGAAAGATGTATTGAATTGATTCTGAAACTATAAAAAATTTTAAACCGTAAATATGCCTACTGTTATGAGGAATTCTAATCTAGCCAGGGAGAAACTATTTATTCAACAAAAAATATTCTGATGCTTACAAGATATGTACAAAACATGACAAAAATATCAATGAAATGTGATCTGTACACTTGAAGGAGCACAAAATGAATGTTATGGAAATGCCTCAAAGTATCTGTTTAGCCCAGGCATTGGTTTCCCCTATCTTGAGAGCTGTTCTCATTCACAGGGTAGAGAAGAATAGAGTCCCAGATTATGTGTGGCCCTCGTTCTCAGTGAGGACATGGAAGCAGAGAGGCTGGTCCATAGTGTTAAAAGAAATCTGATAAGGAAAAAGATGTCTGCATCTCCCATGACCTTTTAATGCTTCTATCATGCCCTTCCCTGCACTTGGGTGCATTTCCAATTCATGGGGTGTATGCACTGGTGGCACAGTGGTGCGAATTACTGTCTCCCAAAAGATGGGGTTCCCAATTCCCTTCTCTTTCCATGGCAGTAGACTTAAAATAGAACCTTTGCTCCTAACACGCCTAAAATGGTTTCCATTACTTACAACCAAAAGAATATTTTAAAAATACAATATTCACATAATACAATATAAAGCAATGCCTGCTATAATAAAGACATATAAAACAAGCTTTGGAAGCTCAGAGATGGCTGTAAATAAATAACTTTGAGATTGCTTTTTACAGACAATGACATTTGAGTAGGTGCCTATTGCTTTATTATCTAGATTACCTGACATTTATACCCAAAGAGTCTTTCTCCTAGGACCCACATCCTGCTTTTATCCCACCTTCTTTTAAATTAATCACCCCAGGGTCTCCCTTGTGGCACAAGGGATTGAGTACCTCACTGTGGGGCTTCAGCAGCCACTGCAGTGCAAGTTCGATCCCCGGCCAGGGAGGGGACCCACATGGTGCAGCAGACCTCTGCTGTCTCTCCTGCTGCTCCCCTCAGCAGTGTATTTCAGTCGATCTGCCTGTTCTGCTCCCCACTCTATCTCTGGTGAATCCTCTCACCACCCTCCATGTTCTGGCCTATACCCCAACTCTTGTATGCATAAATAAAAAAGTATTTTAAGAAGAGGAATCACCCCAAGTCCACTCCAGTGTGTTCTGTCAGACTATATTTAATTGGACCACACCTGCTTGAGTACTAAGAAGCAACACTGTTTTTTTAACAGTGAAACTTGTTAACAGTCCTGTGTTTCAGCTACTTGCTCAAGATCATACAGTCTTTAAGGGTTTTGTTTTGTATTTTGGGCTTTTTTTGTGTTTTTTTTTTAAAGATTTTATTTATGTATACATACAAAAGCTGGGGTACAGGCCAAAGGCACAGGAGGTGAAAAAATTCACCAGAGACAGAGTGGGGAGCAGAACAGGCAGATGGATTGAAATACACTGCTGAGGGGACCAGCAGGAGAGACAGGAAAGGTCTGCTGTGCCATGTGGGCCCCCTCCCTGGCAGGGGATCGAACTCGCTCTGCTGTGACTGAGGAAGCCTTGCATCAACAGGGAGGCCCCTTTAAGGGTTTTGAACACAAGTATTTTGGTTCCCAATACAATGCCTTCCCATAGTCTGGAATAGTGCAGAGCTTCTGCAAAGAAGTAAAGTGGTTATCGGGCTACAGGCTGGGAAATTTTGCAGAGCTCTGTTGCCTACAGGCTCAAGTCCAAACTCCTTGACATGACATTCAAAATCCTCCACAATCTGATTTATCAGTCATTCCTACATCTATCTATCACCCCACATGGTGTCATATCAGACTCTGAACATCTCCTAAACACACCGCCCCTTTTCAAGCTTCTCTTCATTACTCTGACGAGCTGCCCTTCCATCCGTGTCCATCAGCCATCAGACCTCCATCTAGTCACAGGTTGACTTCATCACCCTCTACTCTGCCTGACTTAGCACTTCAGTCATCCTTCTAAAACAGTTGCTAACAAGCAGCTTTCATTCCACATAAGATGATGTTTGCCAAATGAGCATTTCTACATAATCAGTTAGGCACAATTGCCCAGACATAGGTAAGGGCAAAAACAGGTTTAGAGAAAAGGATGTGGATATGATGTGAAGTGTGGATAAGACAGTACCAGCAGCAAAATATGTTTCCCATGTAAATATCACAATGTCTGAAATCATACTGTTAGGCATTTATTTCTTTGAATTCAGCACTACTTGGTCTTCTGCAGATGTTTAAGTTATCGAAGTATGAATTAATTTGGGGTATTTTCTCTGTGGTACGAGGGACTAGCCATGAAAAAAGCAGTTGTCTAAGGAATGAAGTACAGAAAATAGAAGGTCAGAAAAAGGAGACATCCACATAGCAAAATAAAGACTTGGCAGGCCTTAAGAATCATGCATTTAATTGATTGGGAAGCAGCAACTGACATCACTATCACCGATATCACCGGGATTTCATTTCATTCTCTCATAGAATGTGCCGCACTGAAGGCTGAAATGTTATTTCAATTGATTTTTAATACATGACAACTTACATTTCCTTCTGCTATCTTGCCATTGCAATTGAGAAGAGGCTGGCTAAAGCATTAATAGATGAGAAAGAAAAATATACCCATTTTGTAAAAATGATTTGATAATGTAGTAGAAGTCAATTCAGGTTTTGGTCACTTGGCACAGAGATACTAAGTACCCATCACTTAATTCCCTTTGGTAAAAACTGGCTAATGTTCTTTTTTATAGAAGCAACATGATAAGCATTGAAATCTGCAAGACCAAAGGGAGAAAGCAGCTCAATCCCATTTTTGCTTTGCCACTAAACCTAGAATGCATTATCAATCACATTGTGTAACCTGCATGTGGGTTTCTTCATCTGTAAAATTAGGATAATAATGTTGCTTCTCCTCAAACAGCAGAAAATGATAAATAACTATTTCAGTGCATGAAAAATAGAAATTGACTAACTTCGTGATAAACAAGATGAATAAAATACATCTTTGGTCACAGAATGGCTTTTGATGAAAATTATTTTATAAACAAACATGTATAATCTTTTTTTAAATCCTAAACATATCAGCAGGCATATAAAAAACAGTTTTAAAAGCAAACCCATTTCATTACTTCAGATGTAAAATGAAGATTTGTTGTCATTTTACCCTTTCATCTGGAATCCATGCTGCAGTTTCTGGTTTTAAGAGCTGCAATTAACAGTCTATCAGTAGTAACTTTTTTTTTATGAATATAAGGATCTGATCTCATTACAGCAACAGCAATAGTAATAACATCAAGAAATAAAACAAGTACTTTTCCTGCATGATCTCATTTAATCCACACAGTTAATTTTACAGGTGAGGAAACTGGGCATTAGAGAGTTTAAATAACTTGGTTACAGTCACACAGCCAGTGGAACAGCAAAACTCCAAAGCTCCAGTATGCTGGCTGGGCCTCATCACAGTGTTTCTGACATTGGCGGATTTTCCTTGTTGCGTGGAGTTTTAGGGAACATACATCCTGCTATTGTCTAAAGGTTTGCGTCTCCTAAATTCATAAGTTAAAATCCAAATGCCAGTATAATAACATTAGTAGGTGGAGTTTGGGGAAGATGCTTAAGCCATGAGAATGGGGCCCTCATCAGTGGAACTGATCTTATAACAGGGATTCCAGAGAGATCCCCAGCCCCTTCCACCATATAAGGACAAAGTTAGAAGGAGCTGGCTTTTTTTTTTTAAGATTTATTTATTTATGCATACAAGAGCTGGGATGCAGGCCAGAGGTGCACGGGGTGAGAGTGGTCACCAGAGATAGAGTGGGGAGCGGAACAAGCAGATTAACTGAAATACATTGCTGAGGGGCTGGCTTTGAACCAGAAAGTGCTTTTGTGAGAACATGACCATGCTGGTAGTATTTGATCTTGAATTTCTCAACTTCTAGTATCATGAAAAAAAATTTCTGTTGCTTATAAGCCACCCAGTCTGTGTATTCTATCATAGCAACCTCAACAGACTAACATACTTCCTGACTAGATTTCTTGGAACAACCTCTAAAAAGCAAGCTCCAGGTCACATCACATCATAGCACTTTACCCTGCACTGTACACCCCTGTTTTGCTATGTTTGGTTTCTGAGTTGAATCACACTAAGGTCACTGTAGTTCTTAGTTTTCAGGCACTATTCTTTTGATAGATATTTCAGGCCTTTTACACATACCCAGCAGTCACTGACTGCTGGAACTTAGGTGCAAATGGAACTTAGGAGTACAGGCATGAAAATCACACAGAATTCCATGTGAATTATACTTTAAAGAAAAAATATGTATGTATTAACCATCTGTACTGAATTACAGCCTTCTTTTCTTTCACTATGTTGGCAATTATAATTGACCAGCTCTGCAGCAGTAGTATTTAAATATTGTAACATTCTAAGAACAATCTCCTTTTCCAATTAGGTCCTTCTAATATTTTGTTTCTGCCAGCACACTCCATGCCGGTTAATAACAATACTCTTTACATAATTCTAAAATATTGAGCTGTATGCTAAATAAGTAAAATATTTTAAGATAATGTCCTGAGGGAATAGTATTTCATATTATAACTCAATATGCCCTAAGGCAATTATTCAGATATCAATATGCAAAAGAGCTGTATATTATAGCACCCTATATTTCTTTTTATTTTGCTTCTTTGTAGCAAGCAATAAATTTCAAGGTACAAAGGAAAAAATATTAAAGGAAAAGTTTGCAGTTGATTTCCTTAACAAGACTGTTTGCCAAGAGAGAAATTTCACTTGGTCCGTTCCTAATTATTCATGTAAATTAAATTCTACAAGTGAAGAAAAATTCATAAAAGTCATACTTATTCATCTGAGAGGGAGATATGGCATATGAATGGGGTCCATAACCTCGGAAGGTGAAATGTAGAAAATTTCACAAGCAACTCCCACATTAAGTTAAGTGAACCAAAAAAAAAGGGAGATTCTCAGTGTGAAGGAGACTTCAAGGATATCCTCCCTAATCGCCTCTTAATAGTCTCAACTCTCTAACACGGGAAACAAATCAAGAATTCAGAGAACATGGAATTATTAATCACTTATATTTGATATCAAGTGTAAGCACTACTAGACATATCTTTAATTTTAAAAACCTTTTTAAATATAAAATGTTAAAAAGTACAGAATGTAATTTATACTTTTAAGATTAATATGTGGCCTATCTAGGAAAATTGGACATTCTTAAATATTTTTCTGAAATACACACTCTTTTTTTTCCTCCTAAACCTAATACTTATTAGGGTTAAATTCAGCATTAAACTATTATAGACTTATGTGGTAAATGTGACATAATAGTCAAAGTGAACTCAAAACATTCAGCAAATATTTCATATCTTGGGTGCAAGACAGCGTACTAAACAACATATCAGTAATTCACACTCTAGATATAAACAGTCTAATCAATTCTTTCACAAAAGGTTTAAATCATGAACTGGAAAATGTGTTTACCAATCACAGGAACATCTTACTTTGCATCTCCTCAAGATAAAGTTAAAAACCATGAAGGAAGGATAAACCAGCCTGGTGATCAGTTGAATATGAAACATGAAGCTGGAAAAAACAAAATAAAATCAATGATAAAGCAAAGATAAAAACTAACACAGTGACAGAAATTGAAAGAGTGTTGATGAGATAAGGATGACAACTAAGGAGTCATATATGTTGAGTGGGAAGTAAAGTTAATATCCCAAGAACATACCAATATCTTATACCCAAAAACATGTAAGAGATAGCTAAAGATTTTTGACCAGAGATCTAAAAAGATTGTCATAAAACATACATTAGGATGGCTAAAACAGCAGGAGCAGAACAATCTGAGTTTTGACCACTCACATTTAGTAAAGATAAAAAAAACAGAGCATAGTAAAAGAGAACAAAAAATAATTATTGAGAAGGTTATAGAAACCTGCAGATGACAGAAACCTAAATATGGTACTGAGTCAAAGAAAAAGAACTGGGGCACAAAGTAAACAGAAGCAGGTATCAAGAAAGCTAGCAGCTAAGAGACAACCACTAAATCTTACTAGGACAGTGCCTGAGTCTTGAACAAATCAACAAGAGATGCAAATGTCTGATATGTCATGGAAAAGACTCAACATGACTAATCATTAGGGAGAGAAAAATCAAAACCACAAAGAGATACCAATTCACACCCTTTAGGATGGCTATTAATTTAAAAAAAAAAAGGATTGTTAAAGAAGTAAAATTATAATCCTCATATATTGCTGGTAGGAATGTAAAATGGTATGGCTGCTATAGAAATCACTCAGCATTTCTTTTAAAAGCTAAACATGCAATTACCATATGACCAAGCAATTCTACTATCATGCAAGTACACAAAAGAATTTAAAACAGTATCTGAATAAATCATTTTTAAAAAAAGATTTATTTATGCATATAAGAGCCGGAGTACAGACCAGAGTCACAGGAGGTGAGAGGATTCACCAGAGACAGAGCAGGAAGCAGAACAGGTAGATCGACGGAAATAGACCACTGAAGGGGGCAGTGGGCGAAGCAGGAGAGGTCTGCTGTACCATGTGGGTCCCCTCCCTGGCCAGCGATCGAACTTGCACCACAGTGGCTGCAGAAGCTCCACAATGTGGTGCTCAACCCCTTGCGCCACCAGGGAGGCCCTGAATAAATATTTCTATGCCAAAGTTTAATACAGTATCATTTGCAATAGCGAAAAGGTAGAAACAACACAAATGTTCATTGACAAAAGAATCAATAAACAAATTGCAGTCTAACATACTATGGAATAATATGTTGAAAATACAATACATCCTACAACACAGATGAACACTGAAGATAATATGCCAAGTGGAATAAGCCAAACACCAAAGGACAAATAAGTTAGGATGCCATTTATAGACAGTCATAACAGAAAGTAGAACAGAAGTTGTTGGAGCTGGGGATGGGCAGAATGGAAGTTAGTATTTAATGAGTTTAGGGTTTCTGTTTGGAAGATGGAATATTTCCCAAGAAGGATGGGGCTGATAGTTGCAAAACACAGTGATCGTACTTAATGCCATTAAGAACACTGAGTTAAACAGTTTGAAATGGTTAAAATGGTATGTTTTATGTTATACATATTTTACCACATTAAAAAAACATACAGGAGAGAACATATCAATGGAATTGTAAGAGGAGAAACCAGACTATAGATATCATAAAGGGAATGTCTAGGGGTGAAAAAGGGTTATTATGTGACCTTCATTTGAAAGACTGTTAAATACACTAACCACAATGATAAAAATAAAAGCATTGTCCTCAAACAGAACAAACAATAAATGGCACTCTTTATAAATAGGAAATAAGATGCTACCTATCAGTTGAGTTATCCCATTTCAGCCCTTGCTAGCGTGGACACTGCCAGAACCTGGAAGACAACAGACTTAATAACTTATAGTCTCTTAACAGATGGAAAGACAGAGGAGGGAGGATAAATTTGGACAAAGGGGACAACTGAATGATGAAAGATAGAACTGGACTCTTAGTGGGAACTTAATGTAGTACATACACATGTTGATTAGTAATGACACACATTTGACACTCATGTTATAGTGCAATGTTACTTCAATAAAAGTAATGATAATAATAATAATTTGTATATCTGCATTTGAAAGTATGCTGCCCACTGGGGAATCCTAAACCTGAGATCAGTTTTATTAATTCATAGTTCAATTCACATTTCTTAAGCACCTATTGTACACCACTCCTGCAAGCAGTCACTGGAGTTGCAGGAGGTAATATATAAAACAGGCAGTTTCAACAAAGCAAGATTTCAGGGAGGCAGTAAGACCTCATTCTCCTTTCCCAACTCTTACCAAAATATTCTTGTTTCCATTCCAAGGCCTTTAAGCCTTTTCTCAGTCATAAAATTAAAATTTCACATTTCACTCAGAGAAGTAGTATATTAGCCTAAATTCCTTCTGAGTTACTAATGTCAGATATCAGTTTTCCTAGAAAAGGTTCATAAAGCTCTACTTTGCACTTTCACTAAAAGATTCAACAAACTTTAAAGAATCCTAAACTTAAACTGTCATTAAAGTAACTGTATTAATTTCTACATAATACCTACTTCGATCTCACAAAATCCTATGAGGTAAACTATGTCAAATTTTTAAACTATTAAACTTAACACAATAGTGAAGAGCAACAAATATTATAACATGCTTGTTTTTCTGTGAAGAAGCTTCAGCAATTTCCTAGGTCAGAGGGGAATGATAGTCTCAGCACCATAGTTTTAATGTGCCAACAATTCCTTTTCTACTTTAAACCTACCATTTTCAAAACCATGTTTTAAATACTTTTAGACAAAAATATGGGATAATTATATCCTTTAAAAACTTTTTTCTTGCATCCCATGTTGATAGTGGTAGACAGTGCCTCTTCAATTTCAATTATTCATTGACTTGGTCCTAAAAAACTAGTTTTTATTTACCACAGGTCTATGATTTCTTCAGCACCTTCTATACTTGCTGCTTAGTGAGAGGGAATTGGAAGGGAATGGAATGAAACAAAAAGAAAACACTAAGACCCAGTCTTTTTTTGTCTTCAAAGATACCCACTCTAGTAAAAGAGAAAAAGATGGATGTCAACAACTAGTTATTATATAATTTGAGATGAGTTGTCATACAGAAATATAATGAATATGGAAAACCAGGGAGAAAACAACTTATAATGTCTCTGAGTAAGATACTGTGATAGACAGAGGGTCTCAAGGATATAAAAAGATATGTCTCTACTGTCCAAATGCTTATGCTCTGTAATAAAATGAAATATATACAAAAATACACACCTGGGTTGTAGTTATAAAGTGCTAGGAGAGTGACAAAAAATGAAAGTTCCTAAGACTGCCCTCACATCATTTTAGGAAAGGTAATAATTCTGGCCTTCTTGGAATACATCCCAAGAGTCAGGTACCATGCTGAAGTCTTTGTGTACACAGTTTTCAAACTTGTGGCTTGAGAATTATAGCATATTCTAATATCATCCCCAATTGTCCCTACCTTCTGATACTCATACTCACATGATTCCCCTCCCTTTGAATGTTGGCAGTGCATGAAAATTTCTTCTAGTTACTTGAATATAACAGAGATGAGTTATGAATTCTTTGATCATGATACATGAAAGTATAATTTTTTCTTCATAGGAAAGACTCTATCTTGCTGATTTTGAAAAGGCAAATGATCACATGGCACGGAATTGAGGTAGACTTGAAGCTCCAACAAAAGCAAGAAACTGAAGCCTTCAGTCCAACAAGTGTGTGAATATAAGCAGAATGCCCATTTTGAGTTAAGCAGAAAGCTCAGCTTTGGAGATGAAGTCACAGCCCCAGCTGACATCTTGCCTATAGCTTTTAGAAGAGCTTCTGAAGCACAAGCTTCAACAAAATCTTATCTGGTTCTTCTCACCAGATAAAAGTTGCTTGATGTTCTAAGTTTGTAATAATAATGCTGCATAACAATAATAACTAATGTAAATATTACTATGCCCCTTTTTAAATGGAAAAGCTGAAGTTTCTAGAAGTTAAGGTCACAAAGAACCAGAAATCAAACCCAAGTCCAGGCTCAAACAAACTCTATTATACTGCTTAAGTGGAAGCCAGAGATGGGTATGTGTGATATGTTTAAAAAATGAGTGCCCCAATTGTACAGGAAGAGAATAAATACATCTATATCACTATGGTTTCTCATATTTCCCTGGGTTGTGGATAAAAAGTTACTTTATCAGTGATGATGCAAAATGTTACTGACTCTTGCCTAATCTGATGAATAGTAAGCCTATGGTTCACAGTAAAGTGAATCTAGAACAATTCAGGGAAAGCCTCATATGTTGTATATGTTTTCATCTCTTAGTACCACAGTCTATTTCCTGCCACAGTCTATATTCCATACCAGGTAAGTTTTAAAAATAGAAATTTGGATGTAAAAAATGCTGTAAAGAAAATATAAGCATAATTATCAAAAAACTGGATATGAGAAAATGTGAAGAGGGTTAAGACTAAAATTACTCAAAATTTCAACACTGGTAAGAGGAAGAAAGTCAAGAAGAGAAGCTGGGGAGCCTCCCTGGTGGCATAAGGGGTTTGGCACTACACTGTGGGGCTATGGCAGCCACTGCAGTGAGAGTTCGATCCCCGGCCAGGGAGGGGACCCACATGGCGCAGCAGACCTCTCCTGCCTGTCCGCTGCTCCCCTCAGCAGTGTGTTTCAGTCCATCTGCCTGTTCTGCTCCTCACTCTGTCTCCTCTCACCCCCATACCTCTGGCCCGTTCCCCACCTCTTGTATGCATAAATGAATAAATACATTTAAAAAAAAAAAAAAGAAGAGAAGCTGGATTGAAAAAAAGATTAGTGAGATTGAGGTTCCAATTATACTCATATAGAACAAATGACCAATCTTAGAACTTAATTTCATGCAATGGGTAAGAGAGATAATTTTGTGTGTTACTCCAGAGGGATGATAACAAATTCTAAGTGTGTGGGATCACCAAGTCATTTACAATTACTTCTGAGTAATTAGAAAGATGAAAGGGAGACTGTTCAGAGAACAGGATGGATGGGAGAAGGAATGAGATACATTTAGCAAAAAGGATAAATAAATTCTGGGAAGTGTAGACCAAGAATTTTGACAGAAAAATCTAGGCAAGAACCCATAGCCCATAAAAGATCTTGAGAGCTCCTAGAAATTAATTTCATTCCTTCTTGATAAGAGATATGAGCTGATAAAAGAAAATCTATTGGGATGGTATATTTGGATTTAACAAAGTGTGTGACAAAGTCTTTCATGATATTCATGTACACAAGATATAGATATATGAAGCAGAAGAAATGTAGAATAAGAACTTCTAGAAACAGGGAAATGACTTTGTATAAGCAGAGGCTATTCAGTTAGGGTAATAAACAAGTGCAATCACTACTGGAATATAAATAATAATTTACTTAGCACCTACTAAATGCCAAATATGGTACTAAGTAAATTTCATAAATTAGTTTCTTTTAGTCTTTATCTCAAATCATTTCAGGTACAAATAATTTTTCTCTTTCATAAACAGGGAAACTGAAACTCAGAGATGTTAATAACTTGGCTAAATACAGTTACCAGGTGAAAAACTGTAGATAAGAAGCTGAGTCTGTGTCTAAGGGCCATCCTCTTAAATACTATGCCCTACTTGGGGGTAATACTGGATATTAATTCAAAATAAGACAGAGTAGCACTAGGCCATGAAAAGAGATCACTGTCGACCTGATCTGAATCAGAAGGAGCTGGAGGAAATGGCAGCAACAGAAAGCTTGCTGTGCATCAGACAGAAGCCATGATTAGAAGCATAAAAGGTGCAAGAGAATAACAGACGAGTTGGAAGGACTGGTGGTTGGGAAGATGGAGAAAGCACAGAGCTGCTTGACTTATAGTTAACTATAAGTGTTGTGACTTAATTTTCTTCTAACAAAGACATTGGAATCTGCACCTTTATGTACTGTTGTGTTCAATCCAATTGGTATCTTCAATATTGTTGATGGGAAATAAAGAAACTGGTTGATAGAGACTTTTGCAGTCCTGATATGATAGATGTTTCTGCAGTCCCCATCTTTATGTCTTAAGAACTTCCTTATTAAGACTTTTAGCCTTCCGTACAAATATCAAATTTTCTATATTGATCAAACAAGGCAAGACATCATATAATGTCTAATATACTTAACACCTACTCCATTACTTTTCTTTCTTTCATATATACTAATGTCATATTTAAATGATAGCAATTAATTTATACAAAGTTTTAAACAATAAAAGATAGTTTTCTCATATGTTGTTATCAACATCACAGTGAGCTAAGCACAGTAATTGTTCCAAATTTAATGTGAAGCAATATCTGCTCTTTAAATAACAAATCTGGAATTAGGGGAAGCAATTAAAGTTTATGAAAAGAAATCAGAAAACAATCAAAAGTAACGAATTTTTCAGTTCCTGATATAAAGACATTCAGGTATTACCAAATAATCCAAAGGCAAAAGTATATATGGGGAACTAGTATCATAATGCTATATACATTATAATATATGTGCACTTTATAAATTTGGGGTTCAAACAATGCAAAGAATATGCTTTTTATCTAAACCTATCAATACAGTTGGTTGCCCGCTGTGTCCAAGGAAAGTCTAAAGTTTTCTGTCATTTATAAGCAGTCTCCTGCCTTAAATATAAAATCATTGGCTTACACAGTGAATCATTATAAATCTCTCACAAGCTTTTAAACCAATCAGTCAAGCTTAGAATGCAGTGATTTGGAGAATCATAGCTCTGAGGCTTTGGGGCCTCACTGTGCAAGGGTAATAAATGTAAATGATTTCGTAACTTGTAGAAACATAGGTTAGTTCGCTCTTTACCTCCCAAGGAGCAACTGGGTTTGACTAAAGAGGTTTACTGTGATCCTAGGGAAAAAAAATCTATTATGTCATTTTCTTTCCTGAATCCTGGGAGAAAAAAATAACACAGAAAGCAGTTAATCTGTTAAGCACACAAAACCTACTATATAGAAAACTGCCACACAAAAAGCCATGATTCCTTATATAATATGTAGCACACCCAGCTAAAAAAATCTTTTCAAAAAAAATATTCCCTAAGAGGTAACCTTAATCAGATTTCCCCACTCTGGGCATGAGACTCTTAATTACAACAATTATTTAATAAACTATATTAAAGTAACACTGCCATTCTTTAAAAATAGGAAAACAAATTATTTGCAGTTTTCATAAAAGTCCCAATCTTGATACGAAGTTTTTGACAGAGTGGTACAACTGAACTGTACTATACAAAAAACTGAAACTAGACTACTGTGTCATATCATATATAAAAATCAACTCAAAATGGATAAAAGGTTGAATGTAAAACCTGATACCATAAAATATATAGAAGAAAACACTCTATGACATAAGCCTCAGAAATATATTTGTGGATTCTTCTCCAGAAGTAAGGAAAACAAAGGAGAAGACAAAAACTGGGACTACATCAAGCTGAAAAGCTTCTATACAGCAAAAGAGACAAAAATCAAAACAAAGAAAGAGCTTACTGAATGGGAGAAAATATTTGCACACCAATGACAAATAAGGGACTGATATAAAAGAGCTACAAAGAATTTACAAAACTAACGAAAACAAAATAACCAATTAAAAAATGGGCAAAAGAACTAAGAAGTTCCTCCAAAGAAGAAAAGCAAATGACCAATAATATACGAAAAAAAATGCTCAGCATCACCACTTACCAGAGAAATGCAAATCAAAACTACAGAGATACACCACTTCACCCCAGTTAGAATGGCCCGTATTAAAAAAAAAAGAAGAAGAAAAGAAAAGAAACAGAAACAACGAATGCTGGAGATGATGTGGAAATAAAGAAATCCTCTTACACAACTGTTTGGAATGGTAACTAGTCCAGCCACTATGGAAAGCTGTGTGGTTTCCTCCGAACACTAAAAATAAATCTATCATATGACCCAGCAATTCCACTCCCAAAGAATACAAAAGCAATAATTCAAAAGGAAACCCACACTCCTGCTTACTGCAGCACTATTTAAAAAGCCAGGATCTGGAAACAACACAAATTCCCCAAAACAGACAAATGGATCAAAAAGTTGTGGAATATTATTCAGCAATCAAACAAGATAAGCTCATGCCATTTTCAGTAACACGAATGGTGCTGGAAGGGATTATGCCATCAGAAATTAGTCAGAAGGAAAAAGATAAATACCAGATGGTCTCACTTATATATAGTGAGACCAATATATAGAAATATAGAGCAACATAGAGAAATATAGACCAATATAGAGAAACCAAAGTTCAAGAAAATGTCAAAATTAGAAGATGACCATAGGACTGAAACATACAACAAAAGAGGGGACTGGAAGGGGACATGAGATAGGGAAGAGATGAACACAAAGGAATATGGTGATGGTTCATGGGTGATATGGTGGCAGGAGAACTATGGGGACTATAACAATGTGGTGGGGGGAGAATGATACAATATTTGAAATGAGAATTCTATGCACATGGTACAGTTCATTTCATCTTTTTTTTTTTTAAAGATTTATTTATGCATCCAAGCACTAGGGTACAGGCCAGAGTTGGGGGGGGGAGGGGTGAGAGGATTCACCACAGAGAGCCGGGAGCAGAACAGG